>JAIPRL010006243.1:0-28305 GCA_025469235.1 Pemphigus obesinymphae
GCGAGTGATATGAGGAAGGTGGGAGTAAATGAAAAAGATGCGGGAGATAGAGTTAATTGGAAGTGTAGGACCAGGGTGGCCGACCCCAAATAGTTGGGAGAGAAGGCGAAGGAGAAGAAGAAGAAGAAGAAGATATATATATATATATATACGAAGAATTATTGAGAAATCAATAGAGGATTCATTACCGCACAGTAGGTGCTTATAAATATACTGAATAGTTATATATATATATACCTATTTATATATTTCTTCGATTTGATCAATATGCTTGGAGGATACTCGTCCGGACGAGATCTTTGTGGAGGATGGTATACAACAGGTCGTCGACACGATGACGTGCGATAGTCATTGGGAGACCTGTTGTACCTATATATATGCCCGTCTGCACATAGGACAATCAGTAGCCGCGTTGAAACAATCGTCCAGAATGCAATATACTATATACCTATACGACTAAATAATACCAGGGCTATGTTTATTTTGTTATACCCTCATCCTTCACCTACATATGGGGTGGATCGTATACAGAAATTATTATTTATTATATATAATTATAAATTATTTTATTACGTTTCTCGCAATTTTAATTTATACTCCGACGATTTCTGAAAATTTTGATAAAAAGTCAACCAGACGATAGACGATGGGAGCACGTGTCTGAGGCAGCAGAGGAAGGTCAAGGAAGACCGGGCCCGTACTTGTTTGAGATTGCCCTACAGCATTGCATGAGATAACACCGATAATATAGGAAGATTAATCATGTATACACGCAAGAAATAGACACAAACGTTTACTAAGGTGATAGTTATTTTGATTTCTGTCGAAAACTGCTAAATTGAGTTGTCTCTTTTTTTCGAATAATTTCCCTTTTATATTCTTCGGTCTAGTGGTATGCGTTTTAATTATGGTTTTTTGTCCATCCGTTCAACCGTGATCTGGTCCGTTTGTCGGTATAAGATATATCATTAAAATATTATTTCGAAAACTAATTTTGGTATGTTTATTAGGACATACGAGTCGATCTTCTACTTCTAGAATGTGTCTCGTATAACCCTACATCCTTACCGACTTATTGACTTTAGGTGAGATTAGATATTTTGATTAAAATGTCAAACCAAAAATGTAAATATCTATAAGGTACCTTTATATAAGTATATAATATATTCTATAATTATTATAATTTATAATACAATAAATAGTTAATAGTAAATATGTATTTGTGATACCTATTGCAACTTATATGAAAATAAATGACATCAACTTTTTAAATTATTCGTATCAAATTCTTAGTGCAGATAATACGATAAATTTTTCATAGAATATTTATAATAGATATATTATTTCAGTAGGTATAAACTTTTAAATGACGAGTACCTAAATTTTTATTCCTTATAAGACTAAAACATTCAACGTTCTCGATTTATCAAGATTTTTGATAATAAAATTATGATCTAATACTTTTTTGCAAATATAAAGATATTTCTTTTTAAATGCATAACTCATTTGTTTGACAGCGATTTAATGCTTTTTTAGAAATTGTATTATCTGATAAATACATATACGTTTATTGGCTCGTGCAAATGATGGATATGTGAAATTGCAGAAACTATATGTTTTTACGTGGCACGTTTTATGTTTATATAAAACTGTTGTACTTATAATAAATTATTGAAAATTTTAAATAGTTCTCAAATAATGAATTTAGTCTTAAAAATAGCAGAATTGATTATAATTTGGAAATGGTTTTATCACAGCCGATGGCCGGGAGATATAATTATAAATAATGATATGCGATCTGGCCGAGTTTATCATATAAATTTGGACATAACTCATTCATTGATATACTTCTAATTTACGCATGATGATATGCATCGCACCGGTAAAAAATTTCAGTACATTTTATGTAAATATTGGTAAAATTTTAAAAACTTCGTAAAATATAAATAAATAGTTAAAGAAAAACAACTATATCTGTACTGAAAAACCTATAATTTTTAGAAAAATATTCATTATTCATAATAAACAACATATTATAACAACTGCATTGTTGTTATAAGTTGTTTTATCAGTAAAAATGTATTTATTTTTGATCAAATTGAAACTGTACATTTACATTTTGCTGTGTTTACACATTAAGAAGCCCCGAATTAGATCTATTTCCAAATTAATCAATTATTCGGCCAAATAGAAATTAATTTGACTACTCCCGGAGTAACAGTGGATCGGAATAAATTCGAACACTAGAGGAGAAGCTTGGGGGGAATCAATTAGGGAGCAGCCAATATTGTTGGTGATCTGTGTATAAAAAGTAGATGTTTTATTTACTCGTATTTAATTTTCTTTTTTCAAAAATTGACCTTCAAAGCTTTCCATTAAATATGTATATTTTTCAAATAATTTTTTGTCACTTATTTCATATTACTTATAAATTATACGTTAACATATACGTATACAATTTCATTCATATAATAATATTATAAATATTATGATACATTTTTCTCCACGAAACACGAAACATGAAATAAAAATTACCCTAAATGTATATACTTATAGTTTATAATATACTCGTATATTATGCATGTGGCGTGGTGATTGCATACTATACTTCTTTACCTATATATCAATTAAAATCGAACTTGAAATATATACTTTATGAACATACGTCTGGATAGTTTTAAATCGTGTGACCGAGACGTATTTATATTTTACCGCACGTGTACAAATGCGTAAAAATCGAGTTTGCTGCTCGACTTGTTTGGATCGTGTGTATATAGATCCTTATTATAGCATAAATACAGATCGTATCGAAAAACGCGGGTTTCACGATAATGGCACGTGTTCTGGAACTTACATATTATGGTTTTCGGCTAGTCCGGATTAGTTTTTGGCCATTTAAACCATCGGGTAAAAAAATTAATAGCTTCCTTGTTCAGGTGTATTTATCTGATCGTCTTTTCTCTGTTTATCAGTTTATTATTTATGTTATACTCAGATGTAAATATTGTATAATTATATTACTAAATGATTGGTTCTACTTTTTGGATTACATTATTGTACCGATTGACTACCATTAGTTTAGTACCTATATGTATGTAATTAAGTATTAAATAGTCTTAAATAGTCTGATTGCGTCTATTCATAAAATATTGACAAATTATAATATATAAGTAACATTAATGGCCTACAACAGTCGAAAGTGATGTATAAATAATAATAATAATTCATTGAATAGGTAATATTTTAAAATAATAATATAGTTCTAATAATAATAATATTGGGCGTTATAGAATTTAACACTTCCAATAAATATTTATTTGACATTTATTCCGACGTTGAAAAGTAAAAATTCCACTGAGTTCGGACAATCTACAAAACATAATATTATGTCTCAACGCATGTAGTTCTTATATAGTATTTTCAACTTATAGTTTTCACACAGACACTATAAGGCTAATATATAATATAACATCGAACTTAATTTTCAAATGAAATTTTTAGCCAATGTTTAAATAATTATACTCGATTAATATTTAAAAGAAAGATATTTAATGTCCTATATTTACCACAATTATAATTAAATAATAATAATAATAGTTAAATAAATTATAATTACTATACTATACTGTGGAATATAATTCAAATAATAATACGATAAATTTTTAACGTATGATAAACGTTTTCCTATATAATATAAAATATTGTTAAATTACTGTTAAAAAATATACCAATCTCATGATGTTTTAGTATTTTCTCCCTTTTATATTTTGAACATGAAAATTCAAAATTGTACAAACTCGAAATATGATCTATATATATATATATTATAGGAAATAAGGAAAATTAATATTTTGTTCGTAAAACAAATATCTTGGTTTGTTTTATGCTTTGTGTGGAATCTGTATAAGATATTATGGTTTATAATACTCCAACAATTTTTTTTTAGTGATTAAATAACATCTTACAATTTTAACAACTCTCTACTGGGGTACCTACAATCAAAAAATCATAAACATTGATAATGTACCCGATTTGGACATAATATGTGAAATAAAAAAAATTCAATATCCAGTTTCCAGCCGAAGAGATTTTAAAGTCCAATTTTGGTCACAAGCGAGTTGAGGTCATTTTTTCGCGAACAATGATTAAATTTTATCAATAGTAATTGTCTTATCCTTGAATATCAGTAAAACATTATTATTATATGGTTATAACTTATAATACATTGTATTATAATATTATGCACAGACTGGTATTTAATCATTTGTTTGTTAATATATATATTATAATCTACTTATTTCTTATGACAATATCAATTAGGTACTGCAATTTGTTTATCGATTTTATGGTATTAATATTGTGTCTGGTGTTACATTACAGGTATAGAGGTTTTGTACATATATATAAGCATTCAATTATTGTAGAGAAAAGAAAATTTGTTATTTTTTTTATAATCAATGAAGTCTATATTATATCACCCATACCGAATAATCGTTGTAATGAACTTTTTCGATAGATCGATATTTTCTACCTCCATATATTTTTTGCCTATTTTATAAATTTATAATATTAATGCTGGGTTGCATGATAAAATTACAGAATTGATAAATCGTTATCACTTCTGTAAAATTAAAAACCGTTCTGTAAGATTGATAGATATTATCAAATATACGGTTTTCGAATCGATAAGTTGTTGATCCGATTTCGGTTCTGTGTAATTTACAGGACTGTTTTACAGTACCCTTATCATTTAATTATAATTTTGTTATCACATAATTTCCATATTTACAAATGACAAACAAAACCACCGTATAATTTAGTAAATATTTTTAATGAGTATTATTTTATATTGAGTATTGTTTCCGTGAAGGCTTGCTCCTTTTCTTTTCATACTCTATATTCTATGTTACGAGTATTTTCAACACAATTTATTAATTTACGAAATAATTTACGTAATACAAATAAAACTATGGATTTCAATTATAATAAACAATAAAATTTAAATTACGATAACGAAAAAAAGATCTTATCTTTGATAAACATCAAGTAAGTAATCGATAAAATGTACAAAATGTGTATATATCGTTTACCAAGTAAACGGTTATAACTTCATTAATAATACTATTTACAATATTTTCATAAAACACAATTCGTTCTAGAATTTGTAATATACAGAACCGATAACTTTATTGTGCCAACAGTCTACGGAACTGTTTTCATGCAACCCCGCATAAGTATTAACATTTAACTTTTTTGTCAAAGTGAATAATTTTTATATTTAAAAAATCTAATCTTGCATTGTTAAACTCAATAATAATAATAATAAAAACCATTAGCTCCCTTGCTCCGTTGAGAATCACTATAATCTCAACGATTATATTAGGCATATATATATTTAGAATATTGTCTAAAAAAAAAAAAAAAAAATACATTTTTGAATATTTTTCCATAATTATAGATATTATAACAAGTCACGTTGTTTTATTATGTGTTTATGGTTAAAACAAAACTGCTACCTACTTGGAGAATATTTGGTGACTTATTCTTATGCAACCTATTTATGTATAAAAATCTCATAGATAGTTTTCAATTTAAAAAACGACATTATTGTTATTATTTTTAAATGTTGTGAACTAAATCTTGAATAAGGAATGTAGGTATCTATTACGACCAAAAAAAAATCTTAAAATCTAGTTCAGTGTGTTTCGTCCAATCGTTAACGGGTTTTAGTCAGGAATTATTACAATCTTAATCAATTACTTTCTCTCTCTCTCTATGTTTTTTTTTTTACCAATAAACTGGTACCACGTGCGAGTTTTGTAGTTGTAGTGATTAGCCGTGGCCAAGTACAAAAAAAAAAGAAGACGGCTCATCATGATAATTTAACATTTGTTTAATCATTCGGGCGTACATCAACTTATAATCACTTCTATGAGTAAATGTAGGTACTTAATATTTTTTTCATAGTCAATACAAATTAAATTCACTTTTTAGATATTATCAGTGTCCAGTTAGAATTATATTCGTGTTAAATTTCTTCAGTTGATTTATAAACATATTTTTTTTAATTCGTGTTTTAAATAATTAAATCGAGTTACAACAATACAATATATTATATATTATATACAGTATAATAATTAATAATAATATTATTCTGTCTATACCATGTGTTGTACATAAGTGTATATTAACGGGTCTTTCAATATTATACTAAATTATATTATTTAAAAAATACTTAATACTAATTATTTTTCTGAAATATTTTACAAGCTAAAACGAATACTGAAAAACCTAACTAAGTATTATTAAAATGATTACAATATTTCTTCTATTATAATAAATACCTATTTGTAAAATTGTACTTAATTTTTAAATAATTAGTTAAAAATAAACAAAGATTGCTGTTCAATACCTCACACATTAAATATTATATTAATACCACATATTTTTATTTAAAATAGACTTATCGTAAACCTAAACCGTATTTAATTTAACCTGTTATAGTGATACTTGACGTGGTGTTTCACAGCAAATCGGGGGATATTTATAACTGAGTTAACTATCTTGACTCGGTTTATAGGTGCAACCGAAAAAAGTGTTTAACTTGAACTGTATTACTACATTATATTTACTACATATTATATAACATATAATAAAATATGAATTGTTTTTGCGTTTATGAGTTTTTCGATTAAGTTTTATATTTATTTATTAATTATTATATATATAATATATATATATATATATTATATATATTGAAATACAAATTCATATAGATTTTGTTTATATTTGAATTTTAAACGGTCGATGAAATGTATGTGGTTTTGAATGATCTATTCTTGATAATACTTTATAAAAGAAAAATGTGTGCAGAAATAATTTACAAAAAGTATACGGTTTTTATTGACATTGACGTCCTCATTAGTTTGAAAGTTTTTTCTATAGATATGTAAAATAAAAAAAATGTGATTTAATATATTTGCGTATATTTGTCCTTTTACTTATTAGATTTTTGAACTTATTTAATCGATTTTTTTCTCACGTCCATTCACTGAGAATGTAATAGTTTTATTTATTTATTTTTTTTTTGTACGACTTGACTTCCTAATGGTATATACAAAACCTTGCATTCGAATCGTTTAAAAATATATATAATAATAAAATAATAATAATTCCCTCGATGAACGTTATTACCGTCCACATTACATAATAATATATAACCTATATCTACTATAGTATGTTGGGGCATAAATAATAATTTGTGGAAATCTATGTTTTTTTTTAAATTTTATAAGTACACGCCCATATTATTCGCAAAATCTCGTACTTTCGGGTCATTAGACGAATACAACACATTAAGCACTGATATCATATAATATGATATACGAATTTTGACCTCGCTAGAAACGATTTGCGATGCAAACAATTTATCTGACGATTTTATCGTTTTTTTTTTTTTTTTTTTCAAAGGGCTAATCTTTTTTATTGTTTGTACATTGAGTAGTTAATATCATAAAAATGACTAAGCACATAGGATAACAACATCAGTGAATGAATTTAATAAAATTAGAAAAAAATTTATGATGATTAGTTCTTAGAAAAAATTTAACAAATTTATTTATTAATATAATATCTATTTTAATTTATTAAATTTCATAATATTTTGATCTAAAATATGAATATTCATAATTATAATTAATATTTTAGTAGTTTTAACTATTATGAGTTATTATTATTATTAGAACTTTTAATATTTATAAATAATTATAATGAAATAAATTTAAATTAAATAACGTGTTCATTTACTAGAAAAACAGATTTTTTAAATTATAAGAATTTTTAAATACCTAATTAATTAAAATTCGTGTTTAAGTTTATTATAAATGTCTTCAAGATATTTTTTACGGAACTTCTTAAGTAAAAACCCATAAAGTCTTAACATTATATTAAGATATATATTAATATAGTATATATAGTTCCTAATTATACTTGTCTAACTAAATTACTATTTAATAATTTTAAAAGTGGTTTTAAATAATTAATAATTTAATGATGTTTTTAAAAGCATTTGATTTATATTGAATTTTAACTTTTATTATTATTATAATCTAAATTAAGTTTTCATTTTCTAATATATTTATAAGGAAAAATTGATTTTATAATTAAATAATTAATTAAAATTGACGTTTAAGTTTATTATTGATTTCTTCAAGATATTATTTTACATTTTCTCAATAAAATGCTCAAAAAATTTTATAATTCTTATTATATACAAATAGTACGAAGTTATCAATGAACATTTTGATTGTATTAATCTTTACTGATGCAGAAACAATCATATTTACAAAAATAACATTGGTGAATTGAGCTATTGTTATAGTTATGGAATCGTATTTGGTATATTAAAATGTAATTGAAATAAATATTCCTAAGATTTCCAATGAAATATAGTCATTATCGTACAACGTAAAACCCGTCGACAATTAAATCGTTATACCATAGAGCAGGGGTCTCCAAACTATAGCCCCCGGGCCACATCCGGCCCGCGAACATGTTTTCATTAGCCTCCCAATGAACTATAAAAAATCTAAAAATATGTGTAATATTTCACTACAGCATCGTTAGTTTTAAAATTTTTTGAAATAAATAGAAACAGGTTTTACCCAGATATACCATATTTTACAGCAATTCGATGGCTCAGCCATGTTTTTTCTCACGATTTTTTGAGATAAGAAAGGAAGTTAAAATTTTTTTAATTGAAAAGATTCGACCATTATTTTTACAACCTAGCAGATTATGAATGGGTTTGGAAATTGGCCTTTTTGTAAGCATAAACTATGTAAAATTATTAATTAAAAATATATATTTTTCTGAATTCTTGTATATATTATATTTTTGTAAATTAAAAATAATTTGTGTTTATATACTTTTGGCCTGCTAAGTACATTCAATTTTTTATGTGGCCTTCGAATAAAAAAAATTGGAGACCCCTGCCATAGAGTATAGGTATTATCATTGATTATAAATTAAAAATTAATAATTAATAATCATTGGCATTATCTATGGGCGACTTAAATATTGTAATGTGATGCAGGCCTATTATTATTGTTGTACATTAATATTATAACCAATATTCTATAACTATAAAATATAATATACCTAGGTACCTACTCTAATTTTACACAATACTTATAATTTTTCTTGAACTGTTGTCTATGGAAAACTATTGCGATACAGCTCATTTACATCTTTTTAACTAATACAGGTATTATTTTTATAATATATTATTAAGAAATTATTAAATTAAATAGGTTGGTCAATATTGACTTAAAATCAGGAATGCTTCAGTGACTTAGCAGTTTTAGCTATTGAGGCTATCGAAGCTGACAAAATAGAAATAAAATAAGTTATAAAAACATTTTCCGAGTTGAAAGTACGACAAAAATATTCCTGTAATTTTTAATTGATCTATTATTATCTATTTATCTAAACTAGCTTGAGTGCAACACCTTATAAGTGGAATTACTTTTGAGTGCAATTTGTATACCTCGGATTATGTATTTTATCAGGATCCGGAATACTCAGTGACCAAAGTTTTTCGAGAAAAAATATCTACTGTTAATTGATTAATTATTAGCTTTTTATATTTATTCATTTTAAACATTTATTTTGTAAGAGCACACTTTTATATAGGCACAACAATGGTAATACAAAACGTGAACAATAAATAGAATAACAACCTATGAAAATACCTATGTTTACAGCATATATCATACAAATTATATTTATTTTAATTATAATAAATATTGTAAGGCAATTAAAATTAAAATAAATTACAAATTTGAGCTGTTTGGAGCCGAAACATAACACTGCCCAGAGGCCCCAAAATTATAGTTACGCCACTGTATATTACATATATAATAACGCATTGATCAATACTGCATTTAATGAGAGAATCTTAAGAAGATGCTAAATACATGGGTTTTAACAGCATTAAAATACGTTCTCGCTTTCTAAATACAACTTCCCTCCTAGATACCATAGATTCAAAATTTAAACAGAATATGACAGATGAGAATATTTACTATAGATGAAAGTAATTTTTTTAAATTTGTTTTTAAATTTGAAAATACGACTTTTTTTTAATTACAAATTGTATAATATGTTTAAATATCTATTCGACTAAAAACTCTATGATCAGTCTTAGTGTTTAAGTTCTCATCTTTTATTTGGTGTAGTTATATCTCATTAATGATGATTTTTGATCAAACTGTGATCAGAAAGGCACAAGTAGTTTTTGAAACTGCCTATAGTCCAGAAATCCTTTCTCTTAGCCATTGATGTATAATATTATGCACGATTATACACAACAGAATACGGGTTAATATCATCGAGGTGTATGAACGCAAGTCAGTAATGATTTTTTTTTTTTTTTAAACATCGGTCTTGTTTTTAGAGGACACATATATGTGCATTATGTTGCGTGTAATGTGTATAATACTCATATGTATACGTTGTGTGCGGCGGCCGCGAACACTGTTTACGACTGTGTCGGAGATTAAGGACCCGTAAGAGACGTTGCCCTCGCTTTATTTATTATAATATGTGTATACTACCTATACCTGTGTTTAATACGGTTTTGTTTTCGTGTCTTACAGAGTGTATCACTAACATTAAAAAGCCACCACTAGGATTACAATCGCAAATGCAGTGACTAATAATTTCGTCGTTCGTAGACAAATATTGCTGAGACTGTTTACCGAGTAAGTACGATTTACTCTTTTTATTATTTGCATGAAAAAATTAATAATATTGCTTAGAAAATTTATTAATACTTTGTACTTTGTATATCCTCGAAATAATGAAAATAATTTTGATGATTATTATTTCACACAATTGTTGATAAAAACATTATACCTCTACGAATATTTTTTTTTTCTGGCCAACATTAATATTTCACATTCTAAAACATTACATAGTGATACTTTCTAATAATTTTTTGAGAATGTCTAAATTATTTTGCATTTTTGTATGGATGAAACCAGAAACAAAACGTATACGCAGAGGCGTACAAGAAGTTCATTTAGGGGGTAGTTGATATTTAGGCCAACTTTAAACATTGAAATTTTGGCCATTTTTATTTGAATGACTTTTTTTTGCTCTTTAATTTATTCTACTACTAACATATTTTACAGTTGGAAGTACAAAAATAAACAAAAAAAAAGGGGTATTCCCGTAATAACTAGGAGGTCAACTGAAAGTGTTAAATGACTAACTTAAAAAATTATTGGGGAGATATTATGATCACCCTACTCTACCGTGCTAGGTTCGCTCCCGTGTATAATAATCATCATT
This sequence comes from Pemphigus obesinymphae, assembly GCA_025469235.1. NCBI lineage: Eukaryota > Metazoa > Arthropoda > Insecta > Hemiptera > Aphididae > Pemphigus > Pemphigus obesinymphae. The sequence goes on from JAIPRL010006243.1 coordinate 11,356, forward strand.
GAGTATATATTAAATATTATAAAGCGATGCGATTTATTACTACCTCAACTCCTCGAATATAGGCCATTATTAGATATTAACTAATCACGTAATTAACGAAGAAACCGAATTGGGTATTTGATTTTTAGAAACAATATAATTATTTACATCGAGCGAGATCATTTTATTTTTATTTATATTTTATATTCTTGTACAATATTATGCCACTAATTTATAAAAACATTATTTATAACGCAATCGAAGAGCAGAAATAGTCGTCATGTAATGGATAATATATACCAAAATATCTACTACCTAATAATAGTACTTACATAAATATTTTAACATTTTTAAAAAAAAAAAAACTACACATATTATAGGTACCTATTCACTATTCACTATTCACTAATGGCATTCCGTGCTATAAATTTTAACTATGATACATAATATTGTACAACATTTGTTTTATATAACGGTTGAGAGGTAACTTATTTAAACATATTTTTCTTTTTTATCGACCATTGTGACTTGTGTATTTTTATTAATATACGTATAATTGTATAATTTTAAACATATTTGAGATAGATAAGGTAACTCGGATTACATGTTTCATATGATGCTACTGATTGCTACTGCAGTTCGCTGTTCACAACCAAACCAATTATATAGGTTTATTGGTGCTTTAGGTATACAATTATTTAGCTCGTGTACTACTGCAATAGACGAGATATATGATATAATATTCTTGTTATTATAGTAGGTATACCACTTTGTCGGGTTAGATTTGACGACCGATACGGTTAAATCTTTAACCCCACTAATTACTAATTATAGTGAAGTGTTACATAATTTAAAATACATCGTACACAATACGATTCGTATATATTTTGTGTTTTTTTTTTTTTTTTTTTTGTTAATAAGTCAAAATGTGCACAAAATTCAAAAATATATTTTTGCAAAAAATATTTATAAAGTGATAACAAAATGAAACATTATTATAATAAAATAATATGAGTTATACCTATATATTTTAAATATTAAATTCTCTATTTAATCTTGTCGATTGAATATTGATAGAATTGCAGTTAGAATTGACATATTATACCGTAGTAGGTACAACTTTATTACTATAACAGTATCTATTAAATGACGTAACTAATTTATGGCGTATTATAATAGTAATACGTGTACAACTATACAATAGGTAAGTACCTAACCAAAAATTCAGCGTCTAAGAGTCATTTCACATTTTGATATTATACTTAGGTTTATATTTTTTTAAATTTGTACTGCCGGTTGATTTTTTTCTTTTTCCATAACATCTCGCGTAGGTGATTTAAACACAATCGACTTGTCCAAACAATTAAAGACTATATAATGACAGAAAGTAAAATTGTTTTTTTTTTTTTTTTGTTCGTTTTACAACATTAACCAATTTCTGTGCACGGGTGGCGTAAGGTCCATTGTCGGCCCCAGCGGTGAGGTAATGGTCCCAGATGATAATGACATCACGTCCAACGAGCCGTTCTATTTATTGTTGTTATTACTACCTACCTATATGTATGGTGTACCTATATAATATAACAACCGATCATTATTACTATTATAAGCAAAACGGCGTCTCAAGTATTACATATATAATATATATTTTACAATATTATACTATCATTATAAACACGAATTCGCTATTGATAGAACTATATCATATTATACTTATTACACAGTCTACAGATTGGTTGCTGAGCATGTAGTGCAATATGAAAGATGCCGGGCTGTCCCGAGGGGGGGGGGTTTGTTTCACCCCCCCCCCCCAGAAAGCAGTCGTCAAAATTAAGTTCAGTCGGCAAATAGTAGAAAAAGTCGATGCCTTTTTTTTTTTAAGTATTTTGGAATTTTTAAGTCGGTAAACTACAAATTATTAGGTTTTATAGTCAGCAAAATGAGAAAAAAGTTGATAGCCTTTTTATTTTTTTTTTGCTTATTTTATGTTTTTTGAAGAGAAATAGTACTTTTATCATTTTTTTTACATTTTCACCCCCCAAAAAATCTTTTTTCGGGACGGCCCTGAAAGGATGTAGCGTATTTTCAATTATCTATATCTACCTACCTATATTTTCTTCTCCTTTGCCTTCTCTCCCAACTATTTAGGGTCGGCCACCCTGGTCCTACACTTCCAATTAACTCTATCTCCCGCATCTTCTTCTATTACTCCCACCTTCTTCATGTCACTCGCGATCACATCCCCCCCATCTCTTTTTCGGTCTTCCTCTAACCCTCTTACCAACAACATGCATTTAACATACTAATCTTACTGTATCAGTCTCATCCCTCCTTAATACATGCCCAATTCATATTAATCTATTCTCTCTCAATTTGTCTACTATCGAAGCTACACCTATAATACTACCTCTGATATACTCATTCCTTATTCTATCCTCTCTAGTAACTCCACTCATCCAAATTAACATTCTCATCTCAGCGACACTCATTCTCAGTTCTATCTCTCTATCTACTGCCCAACATTCTATTCCATACATCATTGCAGGTCTCAAAACCGCCTTATAAAATTTACTTGAACATCCGAAATGGGAAAACTCGCCTATATCCATTTTAAGACTACTTATACATTTTTGACAAGTTATATGCCGGCTGTCAACCTGACGCAACCTCAATTAGTCGACTTCTACGACAGGCACGAGGAAACCGTGGAGGTATTCTTAGCCCTCGCCACAGGGCATCTACCTACCTATATAAACACTGTTTAGGAATATGTGTTTACACGTATAAAACGGTATATGTATTGACTACACTGTTATAATATTATCTATATATTATGTTAATATATTGAGTTCGTACAATAATCATTTTTATTAAACGACCGTCGAAACAGTGTAATATATGTTGTAATTTATAATATGTTGATGGAGATAGTTTTGAATGATCGTCGACGGAGTTAACGGAAAAAGAAGACGCTAAACAGTGAAATGTATGGCAATGACTGCAATTTTGACCTGTAGTATATCCAACAGAAATGGCTCTATTCGTTTATAATTTGTATATATTATTACAAACGCGCGTATTGTTATAATTAAAGACCGGATTTCGAATTAAATGCATGATGCTATTATCTACAACAAATACATGCAGTCATTGAGTTTTCATAAATCGTTACTTGAACGATAAAATAACAAAATTTTATAATGTATATATATATTATGGTTATAAAATATTATTTAATCGGTAAAAACTGAAAAATATGTATATATTTAATTTTATTTCTTGATTGTATTGAAATATTATTATTTAGTATATTATACTTGTAAAAGCTTGCAAATTATTGTGACTTTTTCCTAATGAACATTAAAACGTTTTGTGTGATGCCTACCTATTATATTTGCTTTATATTATTTTCGTGTTTTTCTTAGCTTTTTATAATTAATGTTATTGGTACCTTCTAATAATCAATTTAAATTTTAAAGCTAAACAAAAACAATTAAATTTTATACTGCATATTTCGTATTTTTACTTGCATGTTTTATCTTTACAAGTGAATGAAAATCCGCGGTCCTTAGGTATGACCGTTACGTTCGTCTTAGTGGAGAAAAATAAAGTTTGGGTTCCGTTATACGGTTTTAAATAGCTATATGAAAAGGGACGCGAGTACATACACGTGACACGCGTATGTCCATCGTGAAAAATGAGCGTGTTATGTATTATACGAGATTTTTGGTTCTACATATTACAAACAAGAGGGAAAATAGGACAAAAGAAAAAAAATAGATACGATATACCTATACCAAAACCATTTCTATACGATACGATGTATTTATATTGTATGTATAGCGCTGTTCCATATAGACCAAGGAAATAATGATCTTGAAAGTCTTGAAACAAATCGATAACGAGCTGTAACATGCATGTAACCAATAGCGCGACCAATTGAGTAGCTTATACTATTTTATTATTATTTTGTTAGGTAGGTACCTACTGTATTCAACGTTAACATGTAAACACATGTGTGTTTTATTATTTTTTATACGCCTGTTTTTTCATCGTATATTTTTCGGTTTTCAAAACGCGATTAATTAATAATAATATATGTATATATATATATGAAATAGTAGTAAATATGTCCGGCCTATATTACAGCATCGCGCAAATACAAAACTTGATTGTGTAACTGTACTCAAAAGTGTTTAAACTGGCTGTTACACGATCTCTTCAGTTGACGAGACTTTAAAATAAATAATTTTTACTAAACTTTATAATAATAAGGGTCGTTTGAAAGTTGTTGATTGAATAATTTTAAATGTTAAAAAAATGACATCTAGATGATATACAGATGGTGGAAAGTTGGTCTATCGTCCCTTCGGCCCTTGAACAGTGTAATGCCTAATGCGTATTGTTATTACTATAGATTTGAAAGCAAAGATAAATCACAACGTTAGAAACACGATTCTGAGGTAAGTTTGGTAGGTATAATGTTGTTCAATAAAAATCAGCGACTTAGACACAACATTATTTGTTATTTTCCCATTTATTTATTACATTTTCTTTTGTAAAACGTAGTTTTACATATTGCTTAAGAAAATTTCTGGGAAAATCAAAAAACTAACTCTTTAAGTACCAACAAGAATACATTTGCTAATAAAAAGCTCATTTTCCCAAAACTCCTACTCAATTTCTTCTACTTGAAAAAATGAATAGGTACAGAAATAAAATAAAACCCACATCATTGTAAAACCTGCAATACATAATATGTTCCATAATTTGTTCAGAATCTAAAATATATTATTAATCTTTTTATGTCTCGTGAAGTCTAAAATTCCCATCGAAAAATAAATGTAAATATATTTTACATTATTTTTTCACTCGATTTTCAGCATACCTTCCTGAAAACATGTAAAATTTATATTTTGTATTTAAATTTTATCATGTTGTTATTTATAATTATTGATATAAGACATAGATATTACTATTAAGTGTGTAATAATATGTATATAATATGGTTTATTCTTAATTCGCCGACTCCCAATTTGCCTTCAAGAAAACCATTTTTGATCATTTTTTAAAAATTTCCATTTCACTGACAACAGAAATTCCAGTATTTATCTATTATAGTAATATAATAACTAGTTTTCACCCATTAAATACTCAATTATTTAGTTTACATTTTTTTGATATAAATTTGTTTTTTTTTTTATTATATAATAGACATTCTTACGCAGATATTTTTTTCTAAGTTTAAAACCTATACATCCTGAAACTAAATTAAAAGAGCACGTCGTTTAAAAGCAGTATTAACAGTATAGAACTTTTTTATATTTGTTTTATATTTATTTAAAGGCAATTTAAGATTATATATATATATTCTTAATCATCTGCCATAACGATTTTCGTCGGTGTTTAATATAAAATAACCGGAAATAAAAAGTGTATACCAATACCTCTAATGGTGTCAAATATGAGGTCATCACTATAGAGAGACTACACTTTTTTTTATTAATATTATCCAGATCGAATGCGATAGTAGAATACCTACTATAACTGTGGGCACGCGTATTATATCATATTGTACAGTGTAAAAATATCATTCAGACCGTATCTAATACGAAAAATATTTTTCTCCAAAACTATACCTACTATAATAAAATTACGTTTGAATTTTTGATTGATATTTATTTAAGGTGGTCGATTATAATAATTTATTTCTATACCTCTACACAGCAGTCGCGGAGGGAAGTTTCTTATTACTTTGAATCACCGAAGTCTAAAAGGCAAATACCTACCCAGTATTGACCTAGGACTTGTTTTTTTTACCTTTATGAATCGTTTTATAAATATCTTACTATTAATTTTAATAAATATTAGACGCCCACCCCCACTATCCACCAATCTACTTAATTTTCTACTGAATCCCATGATTCATATAACTCCTCTTAGTGGCGCCTCTGACTCCACGACGTATACTGTTTTTTTACAATACATGATCAATTATTTATTTAAAATTGTATCTCAGATTAACTCTTTGGACAAACTATAAGAATATTATAAAAAAAACTTGTTTCCTGAATTCAGAGATTATAAAATATAATATAACGACAAATTACAATAATTCTAAATTAAATTACTAAAAATTATATTTTATACACCCATATAACTCAATGAAAGTATCTATATTTGTGTGATGTATAACGTGTTTATTAATTTTTGTCTATGAAATTATCCAAATTATTATTATTCATATAACAGTAAATAAAGTAACTGTATGATATAGTATTATTTTGTACGTATTGTTTCCAATTTTGATAATTTGGATACACAACAATTGAGTAACTGTTTTTCTACTAGTACTTACATATAATAGTCTGGTACATATTATATATGTACGTTAAAATCTACATCATAACTGAACAATGAAGATTATTTAAATGATTAATGGATCTTATCTGTGATATTCATTGTTGTTTCCAATACGCATCACATTAATAATATAATATACACGTAATTCAAAACAACAGTTGAAAATTGTAATTTAAAAAATGTTGAAAACAACGAAATAACTTCATATGTCAAATGTATATGTACATAATAATAATAAGCAATAAGTAATAACTGTATTAGCGTGAAAGTGTTTTATGTCTTAGACAGTTAGGCCTTAGATAACTTAGAGTGCATAGGTGGGTATTATGTATACTTATAAAATAATAATTGTGTTTTAATTCATAAATGTCATAATTAGTGCATTCAGCGAAAAATGAGAAACAGGGAGAGCAGAGTATATATTTTGCTCACTTAATTTAGGAAATTTATGTACGTTTTCCTTTTTTCAATTCTCATACATACTACAACTATACTTATGTAATCAACATTTTGAAATGAAAACGGTTCCCACACGGCGGTAATGCATTTTAACTAGGATGAGAATTGTTTATAATCATTAATTGTTTACTTTTTGAAAGGAAAAAATACAATTAGAGTGGTATGTGTACAGAGATATTTTATAGTAAGTAATAACATTTATCACTTTTAATTGCAATCGTTTTATATTAAAAATATATTTTTGGAATTTCGGGCCTATAAATAGTTTACTTTTTTGGAACATATCTTAATTTCCAAGTATACGTTATACAAATTAAATAAGAGACAATTTCAAATTCACTAATTATAACTAATTCTAAACTCCAAGGTATAATCCATATATCATACGAATAGATATATAATAGATACCTATTGTAATATAAAGACTATGCTAATAATTATGGTATAAAAAATATAGAAAACTGCGATGTGATTACGGTATCTACATATTATTCAAGTACACAATACGATATTATAAAAAGTATATACTTATATTTAAATACGTTTTATCGACAATCATGTCATTTCCCGTGTTCTGTAGCCATCGCATTTTACGCAAGACCGTCATTACCGGATTAGATTAAAGAAAACAGTGTGGTTTTCCGCATCGTATAACGTTATTTTGAACATGGGAAGTTTCTTGTGATAACGCGAATTACCTATAATTTGTCATGGATCAATTTTCAGGATGTGCTGTAAATTCCATCCATTTAATTTCGTATATTATTGACTGTTTTCTTTGTCCCACGACCTTAGTAAAATCCCACTGTGTATGTATAAGTTAATAAGTATAATCGCGTCGTAAAGGTAATACCTACAAAATCAGTTGTAACAGAGCAAAACCAGGTTTTGTACTTACTTTCAATGTTAATTTTTGGACATTTTATGAAACAATAGATTTTCATCATTTACATTAATTTTTATGAGTTATCATTTTAAAATTCAATCAATGGCCCACAACATTGTAGAAGTACACAATTTCGATTTTCAGACAAAAACAACCGATATTAAAATTCATCCTTCGAAGTATCAGTTCGACATTATTTTAAAACCTTAAATATGTTGTGTTATTCCACTATTTGAATTCTATGATCCTTTTCCAAAATAATTGGCTTCCTCACTCCTCGTTTTTTATACAGGTACGATTGTATTTTTATGAACAACTAAATAAATTATATATAGTATTTAATTATGCGTTAATAAAAAATACAGTAGGTTAGTTGAAGCGGATGGTAAAATCCTGTTAATTCTTAGGTGTGTTAAGTTTGCGTTAAGTCTTTTCTTATTTTCATAATATACTAACTTAAATCTATACACGGTTGAACGATTACTATATTGTACAGCGTGTATTGACTTGTTATAAGTATAGGCTTCGGATATACGTTGACTACCGATCGCGTGTAACCCGTGTAAGTTTATACTGTTAGATTGTATTATAATATTATATATCCTACTAAGACATACATTATATATATATATATATATATATATATATATATATGTATGTATATATGTATATGATTATGTTATGACTAAAAAATAAAAATAACGTTATTTTCTATGGGAAATATTTTACTGAGCACTCTCGTAAGCAGCACCTACATTCGTGGCAAATATATACCTACCCATTTGTCATGGATCATTTTGCAGGATGTGCTGTGGTAAATCTATCGATTACGTATAGATTTTATTTTAATTATAAAATACCGTTTAGACTACGCCGGCATCGATGTGCCATCAGGTTTTTTACTTTAAGTAGATGGATAGGTACGTTTTTTTAACACGGACTTTTACCTCGACTGTATAGTTTATGTGAATCGGTTGAACGATAGCGTGTGTCGACTTAGCATAAGTATATGCTTTGCATCTGTCAACCATATATTGATCGCGTGCAAGTTTACGCCGTCCTATTAGTTATATATATTATATACATTATACAAGTATGTAAGTATTCCACAAAACAATATTATTATGATATAACTATAAAAAATTATATCTCTACCGTATAATAATATGGTTATCTGTGGTTGTTCGAGAGTATTATAATAATATACAAAAATATTATTATAAAAATCTTTTTATGTCGTCATCATGATATTATATCCAACGATCATCATTGACCCTCATAAAAATAATATATTTAAAAAAACGTAAATACGGTTTATGGTTTCAAGTACAATTTTATGCGTGAATAATCTGTATTATGTAAATTTAATATAATATTAAAATAAAAATGCTTATAAACGATATGAAAATCGTACTGGAGATCATGGATAGTTTTATTTTTTTATGTTTTAAGTCAATGGCATACATATAATATAAACGACCAGTTTAATAAATCCATGCTCGATTTTAATTTTGAACTTTTCGAGGAATTCATTCGAAATTACAATCAATACTATTGCCTTCGATTTAATGTTTTTTTTTTTTTTTTTTTTTGTTATTTAAATCAAAAAACTCAAATATTTATTATACGAGACAATCCTATGGTCACACAATTTATTTAGCTAACAAATATTATGGTCCATTAGTTTTAAGGACATTAATTCGATCATATTCAATAACAGAATACCATCTATTTTATTTACTTCTGTGACGAAATCACATCTGTATCGGATACAAAATGGCCCACTACAGTCACGTTAAACTATAAATTTCATACAAGTATTCGAAAATAAAATTATTACAATTTATAGTATATTATTTTAGCTAATATTATACATCAAGGTTTTACAGGATATACATATGTGTACAGATTAACCAATATAAAATTTTATAATATAAGTATATTTTAAAATTTTTTTTTATATACATTTATAAGTAATATATTTAAAAGGACGCTACACAGATTATAAACACATGTTTACGTGAAACTGTTAAAACAGATTCTTAAAGTGATTTAGAGTTAAAATACCTATTATCAAATCGATAAAGACAACATTTCGGAGTGAACTTCATTTGGGATTTTTAGTTTATTGGTTTAAAAAAAGTTATTAAACTTAAAAAAGTAAAAAAAATTAACTTTTAAAACTACAAAACATTTTTAAAATGGTAAATTTAAAAAATCGAAATATGGTTCACTCCAAAATGTTGTAATTTATTGATTTAATAATAGGTATTTTACTCTAAATTTTTAACTCTAACATTTTAACGTAAATATGTTTTTAAATAAATTTCGTGATTACACAACAATAAAAAATAGTCAAGACACGGGACTAATTTAAAATTACTTTAAAGTTTTTATATTTTTATATTACCTACAAAAAAGTTCTTAAAAATTACCCTTACACAATCCATCAAAAATAGTAGCGTTCTCTTAATATAGATAGGTACTGTGTTACAATAAGTATACTGAATATATTTCAAAAATCTCGAAAATTCTTGAATACTAATATGATTAATTATTAAACATATTTTGTATCAGTTTATTATATAAATTGTACTATGGTCTACAACTGATAAAATTAGAAATTTTTACAAAAATACACAAAAAGTCTAATACAATAATGAAAAATTATTAATTAATAAAAATAATAAAAGTTATAATTTGATCACATATAACATAAAAAATGCCTATTATCTATGATTTCATTCTGTTTTAAGTATTTTAAATATCATATTTGTTTTATTTAATCTACAATATATGATTTCTAGTTAAATATACAGATTACAGGATGTTTCATAGAGATTTTACAAACGCAATAACTATTGTTCTATTCAATATTTTTATTTTTAATTTAATTGTACAAATATCTTTTGAAAAAAATCAAAATAGGCATTTTGTAAAACTGAATTTAAAAAAAAATGTTAGTAGTAATATCTTTTACTAACGTTTAGCCTTTATTTTTACTATTTTTAATGTTTGTAAAAATGTAGGTACATACTATTTACAAAATGACTATTTTTATTTATAATTCCTAAAAACGTAAAATAAATTTAAAATATTCCAACTAGGTAAAGCGCAGAAATGTAACAATTATTAAAAAAAAAACTTTAATATATTGAATATAACTAAAATTATAAATTAAAAGAAAAAAAAAGTTCATTGCATTTATCATTATTTTGTTTATTTTACATATAAAGTGTACCTATTATAATTGCTTATTTATTTCTGCTAATATATTTCTGTTTCAACATTAATAATTTTAACTTGGCCAAAATATTTATCGGTTGTATATTATATTAGTCGATACCTATATTTTTCAATACAAATTACGATAAAATATAATAATATATATTATGTAAACGTGACTATTGTATTATTATTATTATTATTTCTATCTATAATGAAAAACAATCTTTAAAAACAAATTCAAATCCAAAATATTGTCGTTTAAAAACTATATAATGCTCTCTACATTTCTGTTAAAATTTTTCCATCTATTTCGTACGTTATTGTCAATAACAATAATATTAAATTAAATTACGTGAAAATAATTTCTAGAAGCGTGTTGCGTTTTGTCGTGGTCCGTTGTTCGGTTTCAACTAGTTTTTTTTTTTAAAAAAAGTAACACAATATAATATATTATTATAATACTATTTGTTCAGAGTACTTATCGGTATAGAAAATGAAAATGGTGGAAATTAAAAACTGACCGTTTTCCATTATATACATAGGTACACGTGATGTGTTTACAATATGACTGGCTTCCGCGTGTCGTTCATTCGCGTTCGTATAATATGTCCGCTCTCGGTCACCACTCTGAATTCATATATTATATTATATGTACATACTGTATAGGTATTATTGCGCTAGACAGCTGTCCGCGAAAACTTGTATTGACGGTAATAATAATGACAATGATAACAATGATATAGTATCCCATCACGTGTCGTTGGTACATGGTGTGCGCAGCATCCGGCAAGGGCAATCTTGCACCAAGGATATAATGTACGATCAGTAGGTATCTACAATAGCTACATATATAATATAATGAAAACTGCTATCATCAAACACGTCCAGTTTGTAGGATATAGACATACTATTTATTATCATTATTATTATCATTATTATTGTTATTATTATTATTATTATTATTATTACACTCAACCAAATATATCTGTGATTTCAATAAAAAATATAGATTAATTTAATATAATATGGTTGTTAAAACACGTCCAATAAAATTTTGTTTGATTTAGAAATAAAATATTTGTTAATTTAACAGTAAAATAACAAAACGTATTATTGATTTAACAATATCTTTTATCAATGTCTCGGGTGAAATTGTCCAATCGAATACAAATTAATTTCAATTAACAAATATTTCGTTGTAGAACAAACGCCCAATTGTTAATGAAAATAGTCAATTTAAACAGAATATTTTTTTAAATTTAATAACCTATTTTATTATAATAACAAAATCTGTATTAATTTTACAAATTATTTTTTATTAAATTATAATACTTATATATTTTGTGAAATTTAAAAAATTAATTTGTTATTGTAAACACATTTTTTTATTAATTTAACAATATATATATATATATATATATATATATATATACATTAAAATAATAAAAATTGTATTATTTCAAAAAATATTCATTTGTTAAAATTTGATTATTGCATATTGTTAATTCTACCAATGATATTTGGTTCAGTGTATTACAGTTCGTATTATCGTTTTGGTCTTCTCTTCCGCGTGTGGGGCGTCTCAACGGTCCTCGAGGCCCTAAACCCCGAAAAATAAAACACAGTAGTACAGACCGGCCACATTATATGAACACGTAACGCGTAATAAAATGTCTATTAACCAGCTATAATAAAGCCGTATAAAACACGTGAAAGTGAATATTTGCCAAACGCGATACCTACCTATATATACTAGTATAGAAATGAAAAAAAAATAATACTATTTACCTATGTGAACGCGACTGTGTTCCGTATGTAACGTATGTTATTCTATTATTATATTTGCGTTAACTGAGAGAAAATTAGACGTCCCCGTATACATATTATGCGTAACTGAATTCTCACCGTCTATATATACACTCGTGCAGTTCTCATATTATATACGGTACTTTTCGCCTCTGAAAGTTTTTGGATTTCCTACGACAACACGGCGATTTTCTGTTCCGAATTACTTTCACATTTTTTGTTTGTTTTTTGAAAATAATACACACTGTTACAGAATAATTGCATTGTTTTATTTTTATTATTATTATAATATGTAATATCGTAATAATATATTATATATTCTGGAAAAAGAATAATGTTTGTTCGTGGCTATTTAATTTGTTCGTGTAATCCAAAAACTAATATTTTAAATGTTTACAAAAAAAAAATAAATAAATGAAACACCGATGGTTTAACGCGCATAATATCGTGGTATAACTGTATTTCCATACTTAAATAATTTGTGTTCGTATCAAATTATATTATTTTGACGTTAGGATTCTGTTTTTGGAAAAGTCGTTTGACTTATACACTGTATAAGAGCGGATAGGTAGGTATAATTAGCTGCTATACATATTCGACCAGTCGTTGTATATGGTTATATGCAGTCGGGCGAATTTCCTTGCACGAATTCTTAAAGGTATTAACATTTTGATTTGTAGTTTCACCGTTTATGTTTCGAATTAATTGTTTTTTTTTTTTTTTTTGTTTTAAATATTAATTTTATATGCCGTCAACTATGTATACTAGAAATAAATACAGACGTTAATATATTATATAGTCTTCCAATTTCCAGTCGACTATATATTATAATAATAATGATGATCCGTAAAATGTATTTCCGTTTAATCGTGAGAAGCAACGTAGGACGTACGTATATAATACTATTACTGTATATACCTATATTATATAGAGCATTATACACATATAGTTACTACTAGTGTTTTCATCGTGTACTATAGCCAGGTATCTATATAATTATGCAACATGAATTATTTCACGGTAGGTACGCAAAAATATACACACACGATATATTATATTAAAGACTTGGGAATATTGTACCTTTGATTGTTTAGACGAATAAAATTGTAAAAATGAATATGCAAAAAATGAAAACATTATTATTATAAATACAACGGTATACCTTGATTTACAAACGTGGTTAAAAATATTATTAGCGTATATTGAAATTTCCATAAATTTTCATTAAATTGGTCTATTTTCTGGTTACTACATCATATAAAAATCATCCGACCAGTATTTGAGGTGGAAACAGAAATGCAAGATATTTATAGTGCAAAAAGTATTGCAGGATTTGATAGCGCAATAACAAATCGATCTGATTCTGAGCAAACGTCCAATTAATCTCGTATTACATTTTTCGGGCCTTAATATCTAGAATTATCACTTTTATGGTATAAACATTTCAAAGTCATAATTTCTATAAATATGTAAAAACTGGTAAACTTTGATAAATGTTATTATATTGATATATTTTTACATAGTACTAAAATACATCATATTCGATGTACATATAAAACAATTATTTTTGAATTAGCTATTGGAAAATAATTATAATCTGCAATTTTGATGAAAAAGTGTTTTCCAAAATGTTTCGATACTTTTTTCTTACTTAAAATAACTACTGAAAACATCGACAAATAATTTATTTAAAGTAGGTCCCAACTAGATCCTATTTTCTATCGGAAAATGGGTAGGTGGTATACATAAAAAATGTAGAAATCTTCTACTATAGAAATTTTAGGGCTAGACATAAAAAAAATACACAATTTCATTATAAAACTAATAATTGGTTTTTTTCATACTTAGAATCGATTTTATTGATAGTTCACAAACAACATTGCACGTGAACTTGTTTTATAAACTTTATACGTATTCCCATACACACTATTATATAGATATACTATAATATTATATATTCTATCACCGGACAAATCGCGTTTATAACTATTATATTAGCCTTCATGACTCCGCGGTAGGTCTAACATAATATATATTCTCCATAAGTAACTTGCCCGATATAGGTACTTCTTTAACCTGATGTCCAACACTCCAACCTTTAAACCCGATAATGTAAAATAGTGTATATATTACAATATACATTAAACATTTATATGCACTCCCAAGTCCCAACACTCTATTACGTCGGTTCATACGAATATTTTTTCCTTTTAACTATAATATAATTATATTAAAAAATATATCTAATTTAACAGCTTATATAACCATGGTAATGCTTTAGTTATTCTTAAGATTATGCTTAATGTAGACCATTCTGTAATTCAAGACTGCAAAAACTCGAAAATATTACTTCTCATCAGTAAAATGATTATAGTGATCAATTATCATTTATCTAATTTGTATTGTGATATTGAATTGATTTAATAAAGTGAAATGTTAGCGAAGTTAACTCGTTTTAAAATTTTTTTTTTTTTGGAGTTGTTGTAGTCTTGAAACTGATGGTCGATTTATGTTATAAATCTACTAATTTTAGTAAGAGACTTGGTATTTTTATCATTTCCAACCGTTGAAAAACTTCATTTTAACACAATATCTTTAGAAATAAGTGCTATTTTACGCCGTAGGTAAGTATGTAGGTATTTTTTTTATACCTATTACATAAAGAACATGTCGACCTTCTTCAGTTTTATTGTATTTTCGTATTATAATACTATGTCTAATTTATGTATCTATAGTCTATACCTAAAATAGTAATATATTTAAAATATAGTTATTACTTTTTGAAAACTATAACGTTTTAAATTTTTTAGTATCGTAAACGGGTATATCTTGGGTTCGTTGTTTTTGGCGTTTTAAAACGGTACTCATATATATATATATATATACTCGTTAGTTTTGTCAAACATCACATTTAATAAGATATCGGCGAGAGAACATAAAATAGGATTTTACGGAAAAACGGTTATAGTAAATCAACAAATCGCTCGTGGCAGAAAAAAATCGTTTACTGACAGACGTGTAAACCATCGCGCGCAGTGTTTCTGGGAAGTTAAACGCGAGCTATTGATGGATAGACCGACATTATTATTATCTGTGTGTTAATTATGAGCGTAGGCTCTTTCCTTTACATTAAATAATACGTTTCCGTTTATAATTTTTCAAAAGCAAAAGCCACTGGGAGTTCTTATCAAATATATTATGGTATTCGCTCTAACCATACTATGTCAGCAATGGACACGAAATGAGCGGAAAATGACCCGGAGAATAACCTTATATATGCCACGTGTTTGCGTGTGTATACAATGATTATGAGACGTGCATGAATGATGTCTGTGGACGGCTGTGACATATTATAGGAAGAGAAGGCGATGCGTTTTCTATAACCTAACAAAACTCGTCAATATTTAGTCATTTCGGCTAATGTGCTGATTTCGGTGTGTGCGCCGGTCGATATTTAGTATACAATTATATTTAGATTCGTGGACGTCATTTACTCAACATATTCTTTGTCGAATTCGGGATCAGTCGACCGAAAAACTGCATATATTTTTTAAAAAGCGAAACAAAATGAATATAGGTGTCCACGATTTACGAGAACGAAAATAATTATTCCCAAAATCATTATTGGCTATTGATTCCATTGATATTGAAAATCTATAAGCAGGGTAGACGGCGTGATAGATTTAAATCGTGTTCGATAGTTTTACAAGCGATTTAAATAGTCGAACTCGTGGATTTTAAGTAATTTGTCGGCTGCTTTATGTTTGACAATTGACACTGAAATATTTCATATTTGCAATTAAAAATCGATTATTAATAATTACCGTGCATTTTTGTAAGTAAAGCGTCCTATACCTATATAAAATACAAAATTTCAACATGAATACAAATAATATTTCTGTTTTATGGTTTTCATAAACCAATATTTTACATTTTATATATTATACGTATAATTCGATCAATTTAAATCAGGGAGTCAAAACGGGTTTGAACCCGGGGTGAAAACCCGTGTAACCCGCAAAATATTAAAACCGTGTTAAACCCGAAACCCGTAACCCGGAAAAAGTGAAACCCATTTTTTAAACCCGTACTCGGAACCCGGAAAAAATTAAACCGTTTTTTGACCACGTATTCCTAACCCGGCAAAATGAAAACCGTGTTAAACCCGAAACCCGGCAAAAACGGGAAACGTTTTTAAATGCGTTACCCGAATTTTTTTTGAAAATTAA
>JAIPRL010006244.1:0-28298 GCA_025469235.1 Pemphigus obesinymphae
ATCGAACCTAATGTTAAAAAACTTGTTAAAAACCATCAAGTTCGACCATCTCACTGAAGTTAATTTTTCATACAACAATCAAAAATCATGTCTACAAAAAACAAATAAGCCTAGCAATATTTTTTTTTAATAATCTAAAAAATGTGTTTATTATTATAAATTATAAATTGATAACATTACTAAGTTTTTTTCGAATGTTTAACTTAATTAATTTACTAGTACTATAAATAAAAAAAAATATGAAATATAAAACATAAATGAAAACATGAGTTATTAAATCATTAAAATTTTTTTTTATTTTCCAAATCATCAACTCGATTCATATCTCTCTCTCCGCATAACCTTAATTAAAGAATTCTCACATAGGGGGGCGTTAAAAAATGTATTGCTGCTCAAGGGGGCGGTAACTTAAATAAGGTTGAGAAACACTGGTCTTATAGATGCTCCCGACCTACTCTCGAAGTTACCTTTAGCTGTTCCCTCGTACAATTCAAGATACCCTATTATTTTTAAATGCAAGTTTCACGCGACTAATTATATGGATACGCAGCCCCTCTCGATCGTGCTTGTCGTACGCTTAACAATATTAGTAGTGTAGATTTATTTTTTGATTCACTTCCATCTATTTTATATAAACTGTAACATCTAACAATATCTGTTACTATAATCATTGTACGTATACGTATTGTTCTTAGTTTGTAAGTTTTTTTTTTTTTTTTTTTTTTCTGTTTCTTTGTTATTTTCTTGACATAATTGTCTGTACTGCATGCCCTTGTGGCGTTGAACATAATATAATATAATAATAATATATATTATATATTATAGTATCCTTCTTTTATCGTTTTAAGCATAATAAATAATCTTTTATTTATTTCAACACTATCCGATAACGTGATCGACCAACCCGATCGATATATTTTTTTGGTCATATGACTTATGTATAGTTATCTACATATTGGTATTTACAAACGGTTTTGTGAACGATATTTTAAAATTGTACGCACGTTTAATGGATATGTATAATGTATATTGGGCAATATATTATAGGAAATAACATTATATTAAATAGATATATACTTAAGTATACTTATATATATATAAATATATTGTACTCGGATATCCTATATATATACGACATATATTTAACGTAGGTATATGTATATATTAAAGGCGGCTACTACAAACATTATATTATATGGACTCATATATTATATATACGTACCTGAAATAAAAGAATATGAATATGGAAACCGCCAGTGCGGCCAACGACACGGTGTAGCCCCATTTGTAGATCATGTTCACTTGGTTCCGCAACTGTGAAATACGAATAAATACAAATTGAATAAAAATATCGATCAATAATGAATTCCTATTCCGTTTGACGTAAACGCCCAGGTAAAACGGTCAAAAGTATAATAATATCTAATACAAACAATAAATCCAAATTTGTCGTTTGCGCATCATTAAATTCCCCCCCCCCCCAGGTGAAGAATTGTTTGGTCGTTTGCACATCGCACGTTTTAACAAAATAAATAGGTAACGAAATAGTGTGAACGTTTTATTTTATCGCTGCTCTATATGTACACTCCGAGTCGATTCACGAGCAAGAGGTTTCGGGTAAAGTGTTTTTCGGCAGAAAATTCATTTTAGCTTGTACATACTTAAAATCGGTCATTTTTTTTGATTTTCCCAACAGTTTACTTAAACGTAGAGGGAACCTACCAAATATAAAGAAATCGGAAAATAACAATATAATATGGAATTTCGATCGAAATCGTTTTTCAAATACAATGGTGTATATTAGGTACCTACTTAATTATTTGCATAAATGTTAAAATGAAACGTATAACATTAAAAGTATGAATTGTATTTCTTATAATGACACGGGAATACTTCATAGAGCGTAAGCCACGTTTCTTTCATAAAAAATATTCTTCCGATGTATAATATAAACTTGTATAGATTCTCAGTAGTGATCGGAAGTTGAGTAATTTCTAAGGGATTTTATACAGGAAATATTTTAGAAGTTTTAAGAAAAATGAAAATTAACTATTTAAAATATCATTAATACATTTTAAAAGTAACCTACCTATATGATATAATCCCGTATCCGTATCACTTTTTATTGTTGTGTAATTACGCGATTTGTTCAAAAACACGTTTTGGGAAAACAAATACAAAGGCATTTCAAAATTGTTTTAGATATAAAACAATATTTCAAAAACATCTTCATTGTATTTTCATGCTATTGTAATATTCTATTATTCAATATTGTATGTACAAAATACATTAGTTCTTACTCTTTATTAAATTACATTAACTTTTTAGTACATAAATTATATAATGCAAAACACTGATCACACAGTTTCCGAAATGTTGTCTTTTATATATTTTATAATAGGTGTTTTCACTCTAAAGTAACTTTGTGGAGGTAATTTCGTTTGTTTTTTGTGGACATAGTTTTACTACCGAAAATCATTTGTATGATATCCTCATAACTCGACATCGTAGACCAATAGACAATTTGCGCATTGCATGGATATTTTTTGAAAATACCATAGAAATACTTCTAATTGACACAGGAAAAAGGCAATTGGGGAAAAAAACAATTTCGGTGACCTTTTTGGTGGTTTAATTACCTACGATTATACGATTGTATAATAATATATTTTGTTATTAATTGATAATAACGCTGAATAATAATTTGCATAAAATGACTGCAAGACCATAAATTCACGTAAATAACCATAAATATGAGTGCAACGTTGCCAACTAATAATGTATATAGGTAGGGAGAAAAGAGATTTTTTTTTTAACACCATAACTCAATAATTATTGAAACTCTAATTTTTGTGAATATTAATAAGTGATTGATATATTATGTCAACGAAGTATAAATTCTTAAACCGTCTTTAATTAAACCTATTATTTATTTTATGTGGTGTTTCATAGGAAATTGGGGGATATTTTCGAATTAAACTTTCCGGGTGAGCGAAATGAACGATTGACCCGGCCCGGTGTATAGGTGCGACAGTAGGTACTACTATAGCAAACTGTGAATAACGGCAACGTTGCTCTAAATTTTGCCAGGTAAAACATACGCAGTCGTAATGTTGGAAAAGGTTTGTAGGTAATCGTAACATATGCATTGTACCCGAAAATTCAACCATATATCGATTGCGTATTGCTATTTTTTATTTTGACCTTTTTTTACATCGTCTGCGTGTCGTCTGATAACAATAGTTACGGTTACAGGTTGAATAAATTAGATAATATTTATCATAAAAAATCAAAAAGCTCCTATCACAAAAATCTTATCATTACTTCTTCTACACAAAAATGTGTTCTGAACACATTTTACGAACAGGTAAATGGCAAAACGTAAATGATGCACCATTTTTTAGTTCAGGTAAACGTGTAGGTATTTTCTAGTTACGCTGTATAAGTATGTATGCATGTCATACACCATATAACAAAAATGGTTTTTTCTTCTTAAAGGAAACTACTGGAAAAATACTATATATTGGGTACTATCTAGAACCAATTTTCTATCGATATCATACCAAAGGCAAAGCTCCTCTGTCTGATCAAAAAGTTGCTTACAGAAGAGTAAAAAATTAAAAAAAAAAATTAAAAAAAAGTCAGGGAGGCTTATCACATATCGGGTACAATATAAATGGAAAAGTTCCTCGAATAGAATAGTTTATTATTGTTATTTTACATTTTAAAGCAATAACAAATCATTGCGTTCGATAAATACGATTTTGAGTGGAATTTCGGTGTAATTTTTTATTTTTATTTTTTTATGAAAATCAAATAATAATGATCATTCTAAATTACTAACTATAGAAGGAATTTTCTTACAAAAAACAGATCTTTTGGAAATATAATTATTAACCATTATTTGAATAATTTTACTCGAATACAATACAATATTTGATTTCACCTATATAAATAGTAATTGTAATAGGCAAAATGTTTAATTATTCTAAATCATATTATAACTAAATGTAACTACAACAAAAATATAATATTTCAAATGTTGTTTCGTTTAATCATTTAAACCAACAATAAATTTTAATTATTTTTTTGCTACAATATCTAATCAACTACGTACGGATAATATTAAATTTAACAGACTAATATTGTTCTATAATGGTTGATGGACCTGCTAGGATCAACTTTTGGAATCGAACCCACAGAACTAACAATAGTGATTGTAATTTTCAGACTGTTGTTTACATTGCATTCGTCTGCTATTACTCGTCTAATCATCCATCACGATCACAAAGTATACAATAATATAAAACCGCATTTTCACTACTCGTTTAGGTACATGACGAGTATATACGAATATCAATTAATCGTAGTATCCAAAAATAGCCGAACATGCAGATCAAATATACCGTTCCCGCGAATTGTGTGTATTGACGACGATTTATCGTACTCATTAATTACATGAATAATATTATCTCTTCATCACGTGTCTAGTTATCAGCTACTATGTAATGGCAAATATTCGTCGCGTCGTAGGAACGCTACTGCAATTATTATTATTTTACTAATAATTATATAATCTCTTTGACTTGTATCACTTTTTCCAACAAATTGCGGGAAGGTAGTGAGTAACGAATATTAAGTGCACGAGTCCTGAGAATACGGATTACCATAACCGGCTGAAGAGAGGAATTTTAAAAAAATTTATGAAAAATCGATAACGGAGAATTTTAAAATCAATAATAGTTAGTTACACCGTATAAATATTTATATAACATATTTAGTATATCCTGTATAAGTAGAGATATATACCTATGGTGTATAAGTATGTATACTGCGTATTTATATCTACTGTATAGTCATACACCGTAATTTTCCTTAAGTATAATTCTGTATGGTAAACGTAAAAAAAAAATTTAAAAATGATATATATGGAATACCATATAGAACCGATTTCTTATCGATATCATGCCAATGCCAAAACTCCTTTTCGAATCTTTCTTGTCAAAATATTGTTTACAGAAAAATAAAAATCTAATTAAAATAAAAATAAACATCATTGTAAAACTTCACTGTGTTCAGAACATTGGAGGGAAATCGGAGAGAACTTACGGTAAATTAGCCATCCTAAGAGTTCGACAATTACCTTCAAAAAATGGTTTGAAAATTATCATATTTAAATGTACTTATTTATCTGGATACTTTTACTAAGAGACGTAAGAGCATTTCGATCAGTTAAAAAAAAAAATTCTGATTTTCACAAACTCGTACCTATTTGTATTTAAATTTATCAAATATACATGAAAATGTTAATATGAATCTGTTAGTAGATAAGAACACACAGTCTCCGAATCTAAAAATAATTCTGTACCCATTATTGATGTGATAAACCACACTGTTTTAGGGGATCTAAATTTAGAATCTATCCAGCCTGTATAAAATGATAGGTAATTATAATAAAAAATAATATTAATATATAAGTATGACTAAATTATTTCTCAATTAAACTATACTTTCAATATTATGTGAAAAAACAAAATAAAATTTCTCCATAAATAAAACCTATTTAGGAAGCGAAAAATCTAATGTAAAATAAACAAGTAGCTGATATATATATTATATAAGTACCTACCTAACAAAAGGGCACAGTGTTATTTTACTTTTTGGATTTTGATAAGTTTCAAATAGTAAATAGGATTTTTTTTTAAATATATAATCAGTAATTTATTTATTTTTCATGTTAATATGTTACGATTTGATATATTAGTTATTTTCATTACATGTCTGATGACATATATATAATGATGTATGTTATGTATGATATGCAATGCTAAATTATATATTATACGTTAATATTAAAATTGTAAAATATTAATATCGAGCTCAATGAGACAATTTTTTAGTTGGTATTATGTAAATAGACTTAGCCCCCTTCCCCCAATAATTCAACCCGACTGAAAAATAAACTATCGGTATTTTATATTTTATATCCTTTACATTCAATCAAGATAGAGTACTAGACAATTTTAATCATAATAAATTATACGAGTGTGTTGACCTACTCAGTAAAATAAAATAAGTGTCAAATTATGGAACAGTTATGTTATAAAATAATTAGTTTATAATGTATAAAACAATGTCAGTTTGTGTCTTGAAAGTCAAAATTATACTGATTTATTTTAAGTTAATACCTAGTTAAAAAATAAGTTCACTCAACGAGAAAGTACTAGGGTTTCTATATCAATTTTATTTTTTTTTTTTTTTTGGGTGCCCTAAAATAAAATTTTGAAAATCTACATAAAAACTCAATATAAAATTCATATAAGTACCTACTGATAATAGGTACACATTATTAACTAAGAAAGTACTGTCTATAATACTTTCATAAAAAAAATATATAAAAGTTATCAACATCCTGGTCCATATATAATTATTTATTATAATTAAAACAACACTAATTCGTTCTTAATATTAAAATCATCTTTGACGTTATAATGAATACAATATTTTTTTTTATGATATAATTAAATTTATTAATTGTAAATTATCGATAGGGTAACAATTAATTATCAATTTATAATCGATTTTGTTTGCGGTGTGCTAATCGTGGCAAAATGGATTGAAGACACACGGGACATTGTGTTACGATACATTGTTACAATACCACGTACCCCACCTAAGACTAAAGTCAATAAACTCTCGAAGCACTTTAAACTGGCATGTGATCTGAGTCTAGGACGACGAACCACACCACACGATGTTTGAACAAAGAAATAGCCGATGCACATCATAAATTAATTTTAGCAAGATATATTTTTACTCGCATAAGCCCTCAAAGTATCACTAGCGCTATGTTTGCCGAGATAGATTATCATAATACATGCAAGCGACTGAAGAATGCTATTACTGATTTGAAGAGGAGATTATCAAGACCATGGACGTACGTGGACCCGTACGGAAAACCGCACAAGACTGTCCTTAGGAAGTAGCGAGGTTCCGAATCTACATCTAAGATGGAACTACTAATCCTACGGGAGCACTATTCTATCACCAGGTACCGACCATGAAAAATATGGAAATTTAGCATGACGCTGAACGTGTGGACCATTCAGATGTTATCAAGACTGAAGTGGACGTAGCTGTATACAGGATAAAAAACCGAAAGAAGGTTCAAGGACCTGATATGCTCACCTGGTTAAGCGAAGAGAGTCCCATATGTCAGAGACTGGGATAGAACTGTCCGACAGATAATACGGCGCTTCCGAAAAAGGCGTTCTAAGAATGACGTAATGAAAATTTTTCATAATCAGGTGGTGAAAGCTTGCATCCTATTGTAAAGGTCAGTCTTGATATTAATAATGCTTTTAATTCGGTAAGTTAGGAAGTGATTCACACTGCCCTCGTCTATATGATATTTCCATTAGGATAATAATCAAATCATACCAAAGTAACCGAATCTTAGAGTTGAGGATAAATTAACAAAACGTACCTGAAATCGTGGAGATCACCTGTGAAGTACCATAAAGATCAATGATGGGTTCACTTCTATAGAATATTATATATAACATCATATTCCATATACCGTTACCCAAATAAACGATCTAAATTGGATATGTTGACGACATAATAGCAGAGGGTTAATTTGGAGGAAGCCGTAAAAAACCATTCTGATTCGGCGTTGAAAACGATTGCCGGTCACATCAAAAACCTGGATTTAAAACTGGCTGTAAAATAAACCTAGGCGGTTGATTATACTTACAAGTATAAGCAACTGTCTCCAACGATCCGTCTAGATAGACAGCTGGTTTATTTTAGAAGATCAATTAAATACCTTGAAATGAACATCGAAAATAAAAAAAACGTCACTGTACAGAGCTCACTAGAAGATGATGGTGGAGAAAGCGCAACGTATGATATCTAGATATCAAAGATTGATGCCAAACATCGAAGGGCCTAAGGATAGTAGGGCAAACATTTTTCAAACATCGTGCACTTAGTGTATCTATATGAAGCACTGACATGAGCTAGTTCAATATCGACAATGTTAAGTATATCACTCCTCTGGCCACTATCCAACGTCATGTGAACCACCGTAGTATTCACACGTACTGGACAATATCATACGAAGTGATATCTATTCTCTGCAGGGTGTCTCAAATAGATCTCCTAGCATATAAAAGATAAATATCATTCCAAGATGTGAGATATCGCAGCATCAGGATCTACTAGAGGACGCAACTCTAGCATCCAACATTTCTTCGACAAGAAACATAACTATAGACACGTGGATTGATTAGAAGTATAATGAAGTCGGCTACTACAAACAAAGACAAATCGGGAAATAATTCTAAGGTGATGGATTAAAAGGTCGTACGGAAACATAAGCTTTTATCTCACACAATTTTTGACACGACATGAATTTTTTAATCGATACTTATAGCATATTAGGTGATCTCAGTCTGCTGATTGTTTACACTGCAACCTACCAAGTGAATATAGTAAGGAAGTGGACAACCCTATTCACATAGTCTTCCAATTTAAGGCTTTCGGATGTGACAGGGAAAACCTCATAAAGAAGATCGTTCAGTACAGCACGGTTGATATTGTCAACCAGATGTTGAAAAGCCCTGATAGCCGAGAAAACCATATTAGGTAAAGAATAGACAAAAAGATGAGACCGATAGGGTTGTCCCTCGAAAACGGAAAACCATTAGAAGAAAAGCAATGGTAAAGAAAGAGGACAAAAATGATTGAACGAAGAACTCAACAGGCGACTGGTACTGAGTCGCCAATCTATGAGACTACTCTAAGAACGATAAAATTCAATAAGCTACTGGTACTGTGCCTCCGGCTTGTATACGTTATCAAATATAATATTTATTTACTGCTGTAATTTAATTAATCGTATGTATTTATGTACGTTTAATGTAGTATTTTGGATGATTTTTTTTTTCAATAAATGATGGCGATCTATTTCACCCGACTTAATTCTTTATGGCATTCTGGGAGGCTAGGTGTAGGGCCAGTTTTAGAAAAAAGGTACCTACATAGGTAATGACAAATAATCATATTTAAAAATGTCTATAAATTACTAAAAAGTAATCAAAAATATTTGAAAATATATTTATGTCTATTATATGTGTATTATATAAATTATTATGCTGTAGTAAAAATATTAAATTTAATAGTCTATAAGTAACTTTGAGTCTATGGCATACTAATTTTTTGATTTATAATAATTTTAGATTAATTAAGTAATTAATTTATCTTTTACATTTAAGAAAAATTAGGATTATCGAAATATCGAAATTAATCTAAATATTTTAGGCTTCTCTGGTATATTTACGTATTAATCACGTTTATTTTAAACAGGAATAAAATCAAATAATATAATCTATGTCAACTTTCGTAGTATGGCTGAGAATTATCTATATAAAAAAAATCAAATTTAAAATAATTTAGAACAACTTTACTACTTGTTTTTTAAATTAGGAAAAAAGTAAATACAAAAAAAACAAAAATAGTTTTTTTTTATATCTCTAGTTCTATCATTATCAAATCATATTAGTAAAATAATAATAGTACATATTATATGGTATAATAATATGAATAATTTATTTTTTAAAAATATGAAAAAGTCTAAAAATAATTCGTTGGCGTTTTATTATTTTTTGTTTGATTTAAATGAGTTTTGATGAACATTAACTTTTTAAAAATATTCTATTCTAAAATTTATAAAATATTTAAAACCAGCTCCGTAGTAAAGACTTGGTCCATACCAGGGGTGAAACCAAGATAAAAAGACACATAAATCAATATTCTTAATTAACGTGTATTATATATAAATATTTTAATTATCATTGCACGTGCACCTACTATATATGCATATTTGTATTCAAGGGAGCCACGGATGGACAGGTTCCCGGAACCATTTGTTGACAACTATTTTGAAGAGATGAGCAAAAAAAGTTTATTGAATTATCAGGAGCGTTGACAGACATTGCTAAAGCTCTGAATTGACCATATTAAATCCATGAACGGTTGTTTCATAGCATACATCCGAAATATTTGTGATAAGTAATCGTTTCCCCATATACAGACTATTAGTAAAAACACCTGTACTTATTTAACACTACGATAAAAATTAGAAACTATTAATTGTAATATTAAAATAAAAATAAATAATTGAATTTTAAATATTTTTTTCGGTTATTAGTAATAGTCGTAGTAATAGTAAGATAATAATCATTTCAAACAAATATTTTCATAAATTGTATAAATAGATATAACTAGTATTATATTGTTAATCGTTTGATTATTTTTAGAATAGGTGCCTATTATAGAGTTATTCAATTTTGAAACATTCAATTTTTTTATTTATATCAAATATAAAAGAACAATATCTTTTATTCGACCCCTTCAAGTGCCACAAGTAGGTTAATTTGATAAATATACATAAATAACAAAAGATTTTATACATATATATATTTTTTTTTTTTTCATAAATATTATATTCGATGAAGTTTAGAAAAAATCTAATTTTTCATCCCATTTGGTCATATTTCAACCCCTTTAATGTATCTGATGATGACAGAATTTATTAGGTACGTTATAAATATTTTATATTACAAAAAACAAGTTATTATATCTTACATATTGTATTATATGTGTTATGTGATAACAAAAATTTAAGGAAAATGATTAAGAGAATATATTTTAAATAAGAATAAAAATAGCACGTTTCCCTCAATTAAAATTTTTGAAATAATTTTAGGGAAAAACCCAAATACTAAATATAGGTTTACCACTTCATATGTCAATTCTGTAAAATGTTATAGTAATCGATTTGAAACGTTTACGTAATAATTTTTTAAAATCAGATTACTTGTTTAAAACGAACACGTAAACCGTAAAGGTGTAAACCGACAATTTTTTAGGGCGATTGAAGCATACACTTTTTTCTGACCATCACATATCTACGCAACATAGTAATTTTGTCGTACTTTATTTTCTACCTATTGATCGATTTACTGGCGTAAATTTACTTTTTGTGTCTGTCACATACGCTATATAGTAGTGAACACAGTATCTTTGTTACATTTTACTTTTAACTAACTGATCATCAGATTTACTTTTACCGTTAAACGGTTAGGATTTTTAAAACTAATTTGACTTTAGCGTAAAGTATTTTTGCTATAATTTTATCACATTTGTTTTATTTGATTCATCTGAATACTATTAAAATTTATTGAAAATATTTATATTTAGTTTTTGAAAACAGCAAAATTAAAATTTAAAACTTAAATGTAAAACCAAATATAAATTTTGTATTTTCTCGATTAACTATTTAATAAACTACTTAGTGGAAGATATTGTTATGATTGTATTTTATATAAAACTGTAAAATTATGAAGATAATTCAGAATTTCTGAAATATAGTTAGAATAGCCTAGAAAACAATTTTAGATCCCCTTCCAGGTGCAATTCAAGGTCACAATTCAAGGAAAGAATTCTATAAAAATGAGCTCTACATGAATACAGCTTATACAAAGCTATATACTACCTATGTATAGAATTCCAATTAATAGGATTCAACGTTAGATCCTTTGTCTTTTTCTTGAGATAAAGCAGAATATCTGTATGAATCGATTTAAATTGTGTCAAATAACACTATCGAACGGACAGATTAAAATACACAAATATTTTACACCATATAAACACCGTGGAAATGACAAGGTTTTAGATAGCATATTTTCAAAATACTTTTTTTGAATTAAATAGCTTAAAAAAAAAAAGAATCACTTTTGTATCCTATAGGCGCCCCTAAGTTTATTTTTATGTGAGCTATATACACAGTAGTAAACGGATGTATTTAACGACATTTCAGTAACGAATTAATTTTTTTGCATTAACTAGAACCAATAAGGTTCTATTTTGTTTAAGTATATTTCCAGTACAAAGGTTATATTTAACGTTAATAATATTTTTGTTAGTCTGAAAATATTTTTTCTGTGGGAACTTATAGGTGTATATGTATTTTTTATGATTCTAAACATAAGTTTAGACTTATTATATCCTCGTTTTGTCTGTCCGATCGTCTGTCCGTCCATCTCTTCTTTCGTCCTATCAATATATTGTCATAGTTACTATAGTACATAAAGTTATGAAGGAATATCATTGTTTAGACAATCGATTGTTTTTACATTTTCTTATTCATCGTAACTATGGAGATAAAGACCCGAAAATCTAATACATTCAAAAAGATTGTATTTTTTAATATACATACGTCCGCCTGTATTTACAATTCGTTGCTACATGGTCACCTATATCAATATTTACAATTTGTATTAGTTTTGTTGGTTTTAGGTTTCTATACATAAGTATAGTAGGTTAATCAAATTATTTTAAAATTGTTAATTATATATACAATATGCAATATATTGTTTAAAATACATTTAAAAACTAATAATTAAGCATGAGTACAGAGGTTTTCCGAACTTGTTTTTGTCTATGTTGTAAATAATTAATTAATGATATAATTTGTAATGTATACTGTTTAAATGAGTGAAAGTTGTTTTAATATTTAAAATTTGGTATCACTATAAGAAAGAATGTTATACGAATTTTCAAACCATAAAAACGTTTTCCTGAACAATTTTCAAAACACGAGATGGAACATTTTTATAAAAAAAACTAAGTCCATATCATGCAATACATCACCAGTCATATGACAATATTTGATTTATAAAATTTACATTGTTTTACATGTTTCATAATTTATCAAGCAAGTCTTGCATCCGCGCGTGCCAAAAGTATACATTTATATGTTGTGTATGAAATAAACGAATAATGAATGTTTATTATCAAGATTATTTAATACACATTTGTATATTTTGAAAGGAAAATCTTTTAGAAATATTTAAAAACCCCAACGAATCCAGTAAAAAATATTGACAAACAAATATATTTATTTGAACGAATCTAGTCTGGCCGCCGCTCAGTAATCACACATTCTATCCATATACGTCAAATTTCTAAATTTTCAATATTAATAGGTAAAAAAAAAAATTGTATATAAATCATATATATAAAATATAAATAAATATTATTTTATATAAATTATATAAATATATATATATATAAATTAAGAGTTTTATATCCTCTTGTTTTCCAAATGCTAACATGCTCAGATTTGCACATTTACATATTATAAGAGAGTCGAAGATGGTTCTTGATAGCATAGCTACCAAATTATTGGACGGGTTTGTTAATTATGGCTGGTTTGTACCAGAGATCAGACACCACCAGCGAGAAAAAACTCGTTAGCTACCACATTTACTACCTGGGAGTCAAACCGGAGACTTCGTGCGTTGAAACACGCGTTTCGACCACTCGACCACAGTAGACTCCTATTATATTTTTTATATATATTTTATAGCTTTTAGCTATTATTTTAGCTGAAACTGTATATTTGTCTACAGTAAATATTCTAATCTATCATATTCTGTTTAAATTTTACATTTACGATAAGTAGGATAAAAGTTGTAATTAGAATGCGAGAACATGTTTTAATGCCATTAAAACGCAATCGTATAATGCCCTGTTAATACTTTAAACACGTATTTCTCGGAATGTTATTTTTCAAGTTGGTGGGCGTGATGACTGATCGTCATATCCCCTTCATTATTTGTATGCATATTCTTAATTAAATTTTTAATTGACCTACGAAGGCTTTTTTCAATAACTTTAATGATTTTTACTATTTCATTTATCCATTTCTTTAAAGTGTGAATATTTTTGAAATTTTTTTTTATCCAAAAAACTCAATAATTACGATTAAACCAACCAACTCTACGAATTAAATCACGCTCACTGTTCGTATCAGCAGCAAAAACAAGTATTTTACACCGGTCCGTGGTGTAGCTTTACATATTTATATTATTATTTTATTTTTTTTACATGTTTATTATTTTTCAATATTTGTATTTTTAAATTATGAAAATTTCAAACAATTAGTCCTCTATACAGTTTTCTTGTTATTCGTAACACTATTTGAATTTTGAACCCATTTTCGAGACATAAAACGTATACAGGTATGATCCCTATTCCCTCAATGTCTTCTAGAAACCAGTACTCTCTGGATGTTTAATAGTAACTTTGAACTGATATGTATATAGACTATTATACAACAATTGCGTTGTATTTTATACATGGTACCAAATTTTTGGGATTTTCAACAGTAGATAATTTATTGTTCAAAATATGTTTTATGATTTTACTGGATGTTCATAGGCGAAAATAGAGAATAGTATTTGGTGGAATTTAAACGTCAATTTTTAAACATTAAATATAAGATTCTGGAGGCAATTTCGTTGAATTTATGATCATGTTACAATCTGTATGAATTAGTCCAGGATCACACATAGGAATTGAACCACCATAAATATGCATCTAAAAGAATGGATAAATTATAGTCAATTAAAGGGAAAAAACATTTAATTAAAAAAAATATATAGATAACATCTTGATTATTAATTTAATGGTCAAACTAATAGAGTTGTTGTTCTAAGTTTTCCAAAGAATAATTCGTAAATTGTGTATACATAAAACTCGTAAAACAATATTTATATTAATATAATACAAAATATTATTATTAAACATGGGTAACTTCTGAGTGACAAACAAACATTTTTTTTTTAATGTATAACTTATATAATTTTTAAATTGTAGGGTTGTTTTTAATTCTACAAAAGGGCCTCAATTTTGTATAATTACGAATTATTCCAAATCCGTGTATAATCTAAGGTTTTCCTGTATTTTAGAAAGAGTTTTGAACAGGTTATTTTTAAACTCGTACGAGCTTGTATTGTTGTTATATGAGTTATAAGTAAAAACGTCATTAGTGTGAGTATGCATTAGCATTTAGCCATTACTGTGTTTTCCGTATAGTCCACACGTGCAAGCACAAGTTCCTCAAAGCTCATGCCTATTGATTATTAAATTAAATAATAAACATAAAATTTAAT
Organism: Pemphigus obesinymphae; assembly: GCA_025469235.1. Classification (NCBI taxonomy): domain Eukaryota; kingdom Metazoa; phylum Arthropoda; class Insecta; order Hemiptera; family Aphididae; genus Pemphigus; species Pemphigus obesinymphae. The sequence continues at coordinate 15,024 of JAIPRL010006244.1, forward strand.
TTCCATAACTATGGTTTTCTAAATAAGTTTAGACAAATAATACATCAGAGCATAACTGAAGATGAGAAGTTAACTGTGTTTTACCAGATACATTTAAAATTAAATGAATACACAGCTTTTTAACGTGATTTTAATTTCATAACAAGCCAAAATTATAACCGTCTGTCTGTCATTTAGAAAAATGTATTTCAAAAAAATATCTGGTAAAAAAGGTAGAAGATATAATAATGAGTTCAGAACTGTTTTCAAAATTTAAATTTAATAAGTTTAACACCGTTCATTTATGGAAATACCAAGATCATTCATTTAGCGCTTGAAAAAAACCTGTAATCGGGTAAAAATTACAAAATATTTACCTATAGTTTTACATTTTTCAGTAATTTGCGTAACTTTCTCAAAAAAAAAAAAAAAAAACATCAAGTATAATACGACTGTCCGATACAACTAGCTAATATTAAATGAGATATAGAATATAGATAGATAGTTTAAATTTTAGTGTATACTTGACCCCTAACCTATAAAAAAAAATTTTTTTTAAATAATTTTTTTTAAAAACACCTTGCAACCTTACCCATGTCACACACTGTATCGCATTAGGTACTACTACTCGTATTATAGTTGATATCGTGTGTACGCTGTGTACATTGTTTAGCTGTTGGATTTTCGAGCGATGAATTCGCGGCAATTTCAATTATGCAACACACGAAACGTGGACAATAGCGACAAGCTTGCCGACAGCCACCGTGCTTTCGATGAATACATTAGAGACGGGTGGCCGGTGGGTTTGCAACACTGTGGGGCCGGGGACAGGTGAATATTGCGTTTGTGTGTACGGTGCGAGTGCGGCCATTAGTTACGGCACGTCGTGCGATTGTTGGAACGTCAGGGCCGCTCGAAAGGGATATTATAATATGGGCAACGGGTCCCTTCGGTATGAAGTTGCACGGCAGGGACAGTATATTATTATTATTATTATATTTATCGGTCGGTGACGGTTGATCGAGGTCGTGGGAGGGACGGTCGGGTAAGCAGAGACATGTAAAAGTGCCCTCCCCCCCCCCCAGATATCCTCCCGGCATACGGTTACATAGATGCAGTCTTGTAAAAAATACTTTTAAAACAGTCGTATTATTTAATTTGTATTTTTTTTTATAGGTCTTGAAATATCTCTATCGCTTAACTATAAATTTTCAATAATTTGATGTATAATAACATAACAAATATTAAACTTATTACAAACATTTACAATATTTTGAAAATTAATAATAATTTTTACCAACATTTTTCATATATTTACGATACCGTTTTACGCATATATAATGTTATTTAATATTCATTTATAATACAATATACATAATAATAAAATTATTATAGGACGAAACAAACCCGTGTCAATCGAGCCTCGATGTTCCGTTTGTATTTCCGACGATATTACAATTATTATTTTAAGAAATTATTATCATACACGCGAATCGGTTGCGATTTTTATCGACTTTATTATGCTTATACCCATTACCCGCATATTATATATAAGTCACCGTAATTCCGTCCGTAAATTCGTCACATTGTAAAATAATATGAAATTAAATAACAAAGCAAATTTAAAATTACATTACACGAACGTACATAAAAATTAATGTTGAATGAATGAAATTTATTAAAATTAAAACTCACTGTAAGAAATTGTATTCAGAAGTGTTTAAATAAAAGTATTTGTAATTCTAGTAAATATACCAATGTAATAGTATTTCAAATTAAAATTTACTTGAAAAGTATTTAAATATATTTACTCAAATACTTTACAAGACGGCATAGATGTAAACGATCGTATTTTTATTATTTTTAGCTATTTTTTTTTTTAATCGTTTTTTTTTTTCTTTATATTCACTCGGGGTCGAAAAAGACTTTTACACCGACCTTTAGATCGTCCAAATCGACGCACGTCGTATAATTCGACCACGTCTTGTTGCTGTCCGGATGCTTGAACCACGAGCCGTCCTGCAGGCACGTCTTTTGGCCGAAACCTGCGAAAATGCCAAAGCACAGAACATATTATAATATAATTTTATTTACAGAAGAAAAAGCTGCGAATCATCGGACACCGGGTATGTCCACATAATATACAGTAATATACTTATAAAGAATTGGAAATAACATATATATATATATATATATAGCGTATATAAGTATAGAGCAGTGTGTTACGTCTCAAAGAGCACGAATTAATGTGTCCGCCAAGTGGGAAAACGATTTAGTACAGTATTATGTCATAATATCGTAGAGTGTTCATAATTTTAATATTGTTCTATAGGTATTGCTATTTTTCCCCCTATAAACACTTTTATTATACTTTATAACTGATATAAAACTTAACCTGATTATAGCACGGAATAATTTAAATCACAGTGGTCACTAACTTACTGATAATAAATCACACATGTTCTTATATAGCCGCCAACGAAACATGGCCCCGTCATAGTAAAAATGTAGCTCAGTACAACCGTGTGCACACCTGAAGCAAAAATATCAAATTCATTAATAGGTAATATTCATAATGTTATGTTGGACCTATCGTAGTTATAGTAGGTACATTATTAGAAATTTTTGTAATTTTATTGATGGTATATAACTCGATAACAACACTATAATTTCATGTTATCGTGCAGTTTCTGACAAACAGTGCACCATAATGTGACGTACGTCTGAACGTTTTCGTCAAGACTGAGCTACATTTACACCAGGGTGGAAGTATTACAACTGACTGCTTGAAAATGTCTATTTCGCTTTACCTTATTCTGTGGAATTATTCAATATATATATTTTTTCAATTAAATCAATTTATGAGATAGGCTTAAAACCTGACCGGTCCAGTGTTGTTTACTATGTACAGCCAAAATAATGAAGTATACCTGTCAAAAGGCGTGTTCTATAAGAAATAATGAGTACAAAATTTTTCAATGATTTAAATATCATCACAAAAAAAAGTAATATCATTTTTTCGTCACATAGTTTGAATAACGGTGATTAGGTTAAAAATAATTCATACAGAATGTTAACAAAATTATTATGTTTTTTTTTTTTTTTTTTTTTTTGTAAGCTAATTAATAAACTTATTTTACCATATGAATCAATATATAACTAATTAAAAATTTTAAAAATCATCCTCAAATTACATATATACCAATTATATGCCAATTTACATTGTATAGAAATAGTAATAAATGGTACCAATATGTAGTACATTGAATTTTTTATTTTTGTTCAATTTACATTTTTAGGGTAGGTACTCAAAACCATTAACCCATTTGCAAATTGTATTTAGAATAATCGGCTAATCAATTGATTAAAAACTGATTATTTATTGTTTATAAATATATTAATAATTTTCATACAAAAATACAAATTCTAATAAAATATTCATGATCGATCACATTTGCCAAAAATATCATATATTTACATTACTTAATATATAGTACATAAGCTTTCTATATTTGAAACGTTTGTTTATAAATTGTATTTCCAAACATTAGAAAAAATCCTCCCGGATACAGGTGGTGGAATTAGGTTCATAATTCTTTCGTCCTTGGACAAAATTGTGTAATAAAGAGAAACAACTAAATGGCGGACATAGGTACGCGGGACTGAATAAATATGTCCAAACTATGACCGTCAAAGACATCAAAGACCCGTTCGCAGAAACAGCTATCTTCATTATGGAACACACAGTCTAAAATGTTGTCATATAATAGTCAGTGACTCTATAGCATGCGAAGATTAAGAATATAAGTACCAACAATAATACATTTTTAATCAGAAAGTTATTTACTCGTAAATTCTTACTCGACGTCTATAATACTCGAAAAAATTTATACATTCATGAAAAACCCACATCATTGAAAAACCAATACATTCCTCGCTATGTTCGCAATATAAAAATAAGATAATATTATAAATCTCAAAAAAATAATAACACATAAATCTGGAATAGAACAAATACAATTTATATAACTTGAAAATCTGCATTGTTTTTGAATTCAAGGAAATAAAAATATCGACCGAGATTCATATTGTTTGCTCGAGTGCAACATACATAAGTATATACTTTAAAATGCTAACATTGTCATAGATCAGAGTACCTACCTACATACACAAGTAGACATTTAGTTTTAAAGCTCTTCAAAATGTATAAATAATAATAACAATGTGGTTTTTGACAAATATTGAAAAACTGTAAAATTATGCAATATTTATATGTTTTATGATTAATAGGCAATATATTAATACAATATAAAATTATATATAAATTTAGGACGCCAATTCTTATGTAATAAAAAAATCAAAATATGTAAATATTTATGTTTTTATTTTTGCCAAAATTTGTATTAAAAAACATTAAATATTTAACAAACATTATTTTATTTTACATTAATTTTTATTACATCATATATCATATAAAAAGTACCTTACGTAGATATAGCAAATATAGATTTACTACATACATTTTATTATTTTATTTTATTTATTCATTTTTATAGTTGTCTTCTTGTAAACAATTGGATAAAACGTACACTTGGAGATTTTCAAATTTAAATGTACGGCGGTCTGGTCTTAAAATTGATTTGTAACGGCTGAAGGAGCGTTCAATGTCGACCGAGGGTAATGGTGTATAATTCATACTTGATAAATCAGATTGTGTTAATTCAATATCCATTAATGTGTTTTTAATTTAGAAGAATATCTCTAATAGTTTTTATGTTTTGTAAACCAACATTTTTATTGATTACGTGATTTAATTAATTTTTTATTATTACTCCGGATTCTTCTTAAACTTCATTTAATTTATTTGCTGCATTTTCCACTACCGCAAGACTTTTAATTATTGTTAGATATAATGTTTCTAATTTTTTTATGACTTTTTTTTTAAAAAAAAAAACGAAAATTTTGAAAATTATATAAATGATTTTTCAGGTCTTTATTTTGCATAATATCAGTAGCTTTTGTAAACGATTGCTGTATCTGAATCAAGATTTGAAATAATCCATTAAATTTATTCAAAATTCTGAGAATATTAATCGACTGCGGCTAACGAAGTATTCAACCGAGTAATGCTTGGCCCAAGAGGAAGGAAAAAATTAGGATATATAACTCCTTAAATTTTAGTACTGTACTAGGAGCTTTAAGAAATGCTATTTTTACAGTCGTAATTAATGAATCAACTAAGGGTGCTACACATTGTAAATGTAAAATTTACGGATGAAATATTGTTAGAACTTTTCCAGGTTTAAGCATAATATACGGAGCAGCATCCGTTAAGAACAAAAGAACGTTTTCGTATTTTACGCCTTGTGGCCAATCGTATCATTAAAAAATCTTGCAATTGTTTGATAAATGCACTTGTTTAGTTCTCCATAATTTATAAAAAATGGTTTGGAAAATTCGGAACTCAATTTTCCTATTATAGTATTGGGGATATAGGGACCATCAACATTTGTAGTTTCATCAACTGAGACCCAAAAGGAACACTATCAATTATATCTGGATTATTTTAACGCGTTTCATTATAAATAACTTCAACGTCATTTTTTCGAAGAGTGCTTTCATCTGGAATCGATGGTCCAGTGTGTTTTTCCAAAAACATTTCAAAAGTTGGATTTTTTAATTAAGTAAGTGGAATATTAGCCTTAATTAATATGCGGCATAAATCAGTATTAAAAATAGACTTACTGTTCTGTTCGAATATATGCTGACTCGGGTGTAACGAAATTCTGAGTAAATTTAATTTTCCTTTCTTTATTTTCTTTATGCATTGTTTTATTCATATGATGAGTTATTAAAGAAAGTTGCAAACAAGATACAGGTTTTCTACAAGCTACACAAAGTAACACGTGGCCATCGCTCTTGAAAGTTTCATTAGGAAATTCCAAAAAGTACTGAGGAACTCTAACATTTTTTGTTGACAGGAATTTTGGCATGATTATAATCGGTGTAATAAATAAAATAAAAATGTAATGTACACAAATTCATTTCAATGCACGAACGAACGAAAACAACTATGCATATAGTGTACCTATACCCAGTCTTGAGCCCGTTACTTTTTAAAAGTAATAAAATTACAATTACTCGTTACATTACTAAAATGTAGTGACATTACATTATCGTTATCCCAAATATTAATGTAATGACATTACTTTACTTTTTAAGTTAAAAAGTAATGCGTTACTATTAAAATTACTTTTTAATTTTCTGTTGCTTTTTGTTCGGCAAGATCTGATCTCAAGATATTGCATGTAATATGGTACATTATACATATATGTGTATATTATATATGTATGTAAACAATAATTATAAAAAAACATAGATTTAATATTTTTGAGAGATCTTATTATTTACCTATAATTATTGAAACTAGTTAAACTTCACTTAAAATTTGAAATATTGTAGGGTATTGTAGGTTACCAGTTAAATTCAATTTGAATTAAATACATTAGAAGAACCTAACAATAATTATATTACTTCTAAACTGTTCAAGATATTTTTTTAAATTTTATTAGTAGATAATAAATAATATAATAATAATAATAATAAAGAAAGAAAATAATTAATTAAACAATATAACTTTTAGTAAGACAATACGTAATTATTTTTTAATACTTTTAACTTAAAAGTTTTAAGTTTACTTTGCAAAACAATGTGTCCTCAAATGTTTAATCTGCCATCTAGCCTCTTTTTTTTTAGATAATTAATCGCCAATGTAACGCTGAAAATAACGCGTTACAATTATTAAAATTACTTTTTAAAACTAATGATATTACTTGTGAAATTACTCATAAATAAATGTAATTAAATTACGTAATTTCGTTACAGTAACGAGTAATTTCAATTACTTTACTGCCCAAGACTATACCCAATGTTTACCTATTGTGTATCCAATATGATGACATAACAATATTATAACCTATATTATCTTATTTATTACGACATTGTCGATAGAACAAGCCGGTAGAACAAAATTTTCAACATACCATATATATATATATATATATATATAATGGTTATTGTCAATATGCCTTTAAATTGTATAGGTGCCTACGTATGAAAAAACGAAATATTTACGAAATATGTACTTATGAGTAAAATATAAAAAAAAATATATGTAATATACGCTTCGCAAAAAAAAATTAATGTTTATTTAGATTTTTGACTGTGTATATTATTATATTATATAGCGTTAATGGAATTTGATCATGTTCTTAATTGAATTTTTAATACCTCAATATATACATTGATTGTTAAAAAAAAATATTTAAAAACAAATATATTTAAAATATAGTTTTGAAATTAAAAAAAAAAAAATTATAAAAATAATGCAAGCATCTTCCTATGTACTAAAATAAAATTTTCCGTTCTGTTTTCAGGCTAAAAATCCATTATTACGTTTTCTGAAAATTTTTCTGTTAAATATTTTTCCATTAATTATTATAATTATAATTATGGGTATTAACTTGAAATATTACGTGAAATACACACATATACGGAATTGATGTATTTTTAAATTTTAATTCTAAAATATATTACTACCTATTTAGATCGTTATTACACTTGACGATACATTTGATATTTTAAAATCATTAATAAATATAATTTATAATTTTATTTTTTTTTATCATTCATATATATATATATATATATGTATATTATAACCTTAATAATTTTTCACGTTTTTCTAACATATCGTGTTTTAAAATTTATATTTACAGATGAATGTACGTATGCTCAAAAATGCATTATATTATTTCCATTCTACGTTGAGTTTGATTAAATTTAACATATTTATACTTATACGATGTACATAAAGATGCAATATATTAAACGTCTACGTTTTTTATAATAGATTAATTCAATTTAATTTTTAACCATATGTACTAAAAACACAAACAATGTGTAAATATAATAAGAGTGATAATCCAATTTAACCACTCGATCAGTTTTCTCTCGTGAAAATCAAAAATGTATAATGTAGGTATATACTGTAAAAACATAGGACCACCGTATAGTAGAAATTAATTAATTGAAATGAAATTAATTTACATAATATATTTAGTAGGTATGAATAAACTTGTTGACTTGTATACACTTTCCAACTTAATTGTAATAAATACAATAGAAATATATATGGAAGAGAGGAAGAGGGTGAGGGAGTGGGTGAGGGAGAGGGTGAGGGAGAGGGTGAGGTAGAGGGAGAGGGAGAGGGAGAGGGAGAGAGAAAAAGATACTTACAAAGGTTTAAATTCATTTTCATATAACTAAATGCATTTTGTTATTTAGTTGACCTTTAAAGTTTTTATGTACAAAAACAAATTTTCATATTTATTTCATAAATAAAATTCTACAGTTGAATGTCCCACTAATATAACAACGAATAGAACTTACATTTATAAGATTTAATTAAATTTGTTGGTAATTACAATTATTATTAAGAAATAGTGTTTAAATGGTAATATTTATTTAGCTATATATATATATAATAATGTTATATTTAGAGTTAAAATACGTTTACTTACTTAATAATATTTCTTATAGAAAAATATTCACATAAAATATATCAAGTAAATTATTTACAAATATAAAAATATTTTTTAAAAAAATTTACTATATACCTATGCAAATTTTTTTAGCATTAAAAATTAAAATATAGATGTTTAAAAAATGTATGGTATAAAATATTCATACAAAAAAATTAATAATAAACATAGCAAAGGTGGGAACTAACTATTCAAAAAGTTCATATTTTTTTATAATATAACAGTTAACTATGTATTGATATTAATTAATTCAACAATAGCTTAAACATTAACTGTAGTATTAACTATATTAACCTAGCTTTTTACAGTTTTCATAATGATCCAGTATTATGTATTAAAGTAAAATATAAATATGGGAACATTTATAATATAGATTGCTGAATATTTTTTTAAAGATTTCAATGAAAAATTAAGATTATAAACTCAATGATTAACTGAATTATTTAAAAAATTTTTTTTATATTTACTTTAAACTTAACGAGTTTAAATTATTTTTTATTAACTATTTATTTTTAATTGAAAACTTTTCGATTAAATTCACTTAACATGATTAATTTAATTATTTCTATTATCATATAAAATTCTGCGAGAGTCGTTAAATATTTAGGGACGTAAGTAAAACAGATTTTCGTTTTAAATAAAGGCTCATAATTGCTCATCCTTGCTTTGGATATCAAAATTGGACTAAAAGTTTATTAAAAATCTGAAAAATTATGAATAATATTTAAGGGGCGATCCATCATCAATATCGACTATATAACTTAATCATTGCTCTGGTAAGTTTAACAAATATATTTTCATTAGCTATTTTTCATTGTTTATTTTCATATAAATTTTTTATTAAATTATGATCAAAAACCAAAAACCACCTAATAAAATCGAAAAAAATAACATTTCTCAGTAGTATATTAGATTATTTCTCCTTGGTAAATTTTACATTAAAAATATATTTAATATTGTATATGCCTTTAATTTAATTGTGTATACATTTAAATATTGATTACATGATTTACCATCTCAATATGTAATATATTATACCTATATAATATATATATTAATATTTATATGTATAACATTAGGCAGTTGGTCACGAATAATATTGGTTTTACGATTTAATCGTTTTTTTTAATAGTTTAAAAGTATTTAAATAACTTATATTTTGTTTTAATATTTTTTTATTTTCAGTTATTATTTTTTTTTTAATAGATTAATGATAAATTGTCTAATAATATAATAAAAAATAATAAACATGAAAAGGCAATATCACATTTAACAAATACTGCTAAATTAAATGCCTATAAGATGACATTATAAAGTGGAAATATTTATACATAAATTTCAACTGCTCATAAAGAACAAATTGTAAAAAATAGGAATTATGTGAAGGTATAAATTGATTTTACATTGTACTTAGCTCAGTAACATATACCTTTTTGAGGGCATGAGGCTTTGCATTCCTACTGCAATCATTTAATCAAGGTAAATTAAAACTTGTATATATATATATTTTTAATTATATAATTTTTAATAGAAAATTTTAAGGAGTTATGTAAAATGTCTGCCAAATCAAATCAAGAATTTTTTTTAATGTTGAAAAAAACTAATTATAGCAGCTGGTATATTCAAAATGGAATTTTAAATATAAGTGCAAATATTATAAAAGAAAACATAATACAAAAACTCGAAAATTGTGGAATTCAATACTGGACATTATCAAATTAATAAGTTAAAAGTAAAGTTAATGTTTAAGATAATAGTTAAGTTAATTTTAACTTTTAACTTAACTTTTTATATTTGATGTTTGTTAACTTACCTTATTTTTGGTTACTCAGTGAAGTTAATTTTAAAATAATTGGTACATTTTTATACTTATTTAATATTTTCATATTGAGTCTATTGTCAAAATGGTTGAATAATAATACAGTTCTGTTTGTCATTTTTAATAGGTAAGTAATTATTATATTATAAGAATTATTTATTTCTCGAAAAATATAAATAAAACAAGAATACCTATATATTGTATAATAATATCATCGTACCTATTATTATACTATATATTATATTAGAAATATATCGGGAATATATTTGATTTCCTATCAATAAACAATATTAAGGTAGGTACTAATTTTCAATGAGCAATTTCCACTTGTTAACATTTTGAAGAAAACTGTATGTACCTTACTACTAGTTTTTAATTTTAATAATAATTATTATAAATACATTGTAGTATTTTCAATAATATTATGTTTATAATTTTTAAAAATTAAAAATACATAGATAAAAAATTACAATATTTCCAAAATATTAATTGATACTTAATTATACATGTATATCATAAATGTTATATTGACTCAAAAAAAAAAAAAAAATTAACTTAACTTAAGTTAATTTTAAGTTATTTTTTAAACTTAACCTAACTTAATCATTATGAAAAAGATAAGTACCTATTAACTTTAAACTTTTACTATTTTTTTTCTATTAACTTAACTTAACTGAGTTAAAAAAAAAAAAATCATTAACTTGCCCAGCATTGGTGGAATGTATGCTTTAGTTTATATATAGTATATACTTTATCAACCAATATAAGGTAGGTGAATAAGAAGTATAAAATATGATAATATATTGCTGTATAATTGATTTATTTTCAATAAATGCTAAAGCATTGTATTTTGAAATGTTAGTAGCTAAAACCTGTGCTATGAACAGAAATAAAAACTTTGACTTAGATGATTTAAAAAAAATAATAAACAAAAACGTGTATCAAAATTAGTATACTCTTTTGAAAAAAGCTATTATATTACCTATATTATCAGCTTTTTGCGAAAGAAGTTTTTTCGGCAATATGCCGAATAAAAACTTGGACAAGAAGTACAACGAGACAGACTAGATTTTCTAATCTATCCATATTGCGCGTAGAACGGGATATCATTCATGATAGTGAAAAAGTTCTTAATATTTTTTCACAAAAAAAATAGAATGTTATCAATTGTAAAGTTATACAATTGTATATATATATGAAATAAAACACATGTACTAAAGTTTAATATGTTGGATATTTTTATTTAAATATTTAGGTAATTATATAGATATAATATACCTACGTATAAATACCATTAAAACTGCTTTAAATTTCAAGATAGGTACTTACAATAATCGTCATATCATCATGAGTATGAAAGAATAAGATATAGACAGTTATATAGTAGAGGGCAGGGTTGGTTTTATTCTTCTCTTCTTGACGTCGGGGGAGGGCAGTGTCTGGCCGAATATTTATTATAACATCTATTATTTCAGTATAAGAGTTATTAGTAATAATTCCAAAGTAAATGGATCAAGTTTACACTGTATTTAATTTAATTTATATTATATACCTACGTATTTAATAATAAATGGTAATATTGTATTAAAATAGAAGATGTTTACGAGCGTAGTGACCAGTATCTTTTTCAGTTATTTGGGCCGGTCAAAAATTTTGTCCTTCCCTTTCAAAAACTGAAATGACGCTACTGATATAGGTAGGTATGTACTTACTACCTGATTTAACATTAGTACCTACAGGTGAGTGAGGTATTGTACCTCGTGAGATTTTTTTAATCTACAAATAGTCTGATCTTAAGCCCCCCCCCCCAAAATTTGACCAATTTTTGCCTATGATATATATATATAAATTGAAGTTAGATATTACTTGTGTAGTTTTGAACTTTCATTATATACATTTGCAATATGTCACTTTGCACCTTTTTTATTATTATATTAGCAACTTTTTAGAGTTTGTATAAATCTCAGCCCGAGTAATTCTAAACACGTTTACATATTTTATATATTTTAACACAGCAAATGTGCATATATTTTTATATAAAATATTAACAACGTCGGAAAAATAATTGCATTTTCCAGTTTGTTCAGTGTTTTTCCAAATTGTAATTTCGCTGTATCCTTATACTGCAGTTCTATTTGTAAATAATGGAATACCGTCTGTCTCTAAATAGTTAATAATACACAAATACAATTTCGCTTTTCCTTCAGATCGTTTAAATGTATTTCCACAGAAAATATTCAATCTAACGAATAATATGGTTCGCTATGGTCAGGTATTGAACCTCGTGGGTTTGTATACTCCTTGGAGAATCAGAATCTATTAACCACACGTAGTCAAATCCATATACGCAATTGTTACGCCTACGATTTCAGAAACACTCTAGAAGATTCAAAAAATATATGCACATCTTCAATTATTACACTATACTTCCGTCTAAATTCACAATAAGTTTACACAAACCCAATACGTATATTTTCGTGTACCTACTAGTATTTTATAACTAATACCGTGTCATTTTAATGTGTAATATTTTAGCCACACAATATAATAATTTACACTATAGTACAGTGGTTGTCAACCTTTTTGGGTCCACGGCTCCTTTTGATTTTGAAATAAAATATACGGCTCCCATACAAACATTTAAAATAAACAAATTTACATTATTTATAATAATTTTAATCTAACTTTATCTAATGATAAACATGTAATTAGGTATTAATAATAGGAAACATTTTTTTGAGATTTATTTTTTACATACAATTAAAAAATTAATACATTAATAATAATTTTAATTTTTAATGGGACGGCTGTGCTTATTTTTGTTGCATTATATCATCAAATCGTGGGGTAAATTTTGATAGTGCGATTCTCATT
>JAIPRL010006245.1:0-28297 GCA_025469235.1 Pemphigus obesinymphae
TGGATGCACTTCGCTACTGGGCAGGGTACTTTTGGTGGATGTATTGAATTTGAAAGCAATGATAAATCATTGCATTCAATAAAACGATTCTGAGCGTAGCTTCGGTGTAGTATACATAACTCATATCTTTTTTTTTTCTAGGGATCATCCATAACACTGCCGGCCTGAATTTCATTATTTTAACCGGCCAGGGGGGAATCTTCTCCCTCCCTAACCATTCGTGCGCCTGATTATGTATAAAATAATATACAAATAAAAAGCCATTATTAATTAACTAATAACTTATAATTTATAACTTATAGTATATGTTATACCTGGATACTTAATAAAACTCAATTATTATATGAAACAAATAATTTTAAATATGTAGTCGGCCGTCAGTAAAAGTATAGATACATATATATGCAGTCCCGACACGGTAAAGTGGGAAATTTTCTGCAAAACAGTATACGGCAACGTTCTGGTGTTGATTTGATTTTCCAATAAATTGACAGAGAAAAAATAATATAAAAATGCTTCCCCCGGGATGATTTAAAATATTGCCGATATATTGTTAAAAATAACGGTCCCGTTCAGTGGTGGTTTTAGGGGGGCCCAGGGAACATGGCCCCCACCCAAATTCCTAAAAAAATGTATAATTTTTTGTGCAATACATATTAATTTTACAATTATCATACTATCTAATAACACGGCATTTAAAAAGCATAAAAGAAAAAAAAAAAGAAAAAGTGGTCATCAACTCAATTTTTGCCTCCTCCTCAAAATTAAATGCTAGAGTTAAAACCATCCGTTTGCCAAAAAACCACGTTAAACACTATTTACAGCGTCCTCGTAAATTAGATTCAACGTATTTATTTATATTGTACACACGCTATTATTACCCAGTAACATAGTAACTATTATTATATAAACTAGTCAACGGCAACCAATATTTTTCTTCATTTCACATTTAGCTACCTATAGGTACTAACATTGTTAATAGTATTTTCAATTGATTTTCGTTTTGTTTGTAAAAAACCAAACACACGGTCGTTCTTGTATAATCAATCCAATATAGAATATAATATCAGAGTAATAGCATACCTACTCAATTAAACAATCGTTAAAATTTTTACATTTTCGGTATAACGTACGTGAGTAGTGAAGATATTCGACAAACATGTCTACTTTCTACGTAAGTATTAAATATTATAAGTAACTATTATTTGTATAAGTTGTACAATTTTCAATTTTGATACATTGCACTGGACCATGTCACTGAATTTGATCTTAAAATTAACTGGCTATAACAATTTATTTGTAGGAAGGTGTACGAGACCATCCTACGTTTCAAATGTTGTGTTCTTTTAAACTTTAAAATCGTTTTAACATCCCTGAAAAATGCGCAAACTATACTTATAGGCCATATGAATTATTGATATTATGTATTCGTTATTTTAGGAAATTTTGGGTATTGTACGATCGGTTATTCAGAATTTGAATTACAGTAATGTAAATACAATGGCAGAGAAAATGGCAAGGCTGGAGATCAGAGCCGAATGGCTATTAGAAAAAATTACCAACCTTATTCATGATGGCGTATGTAATCGTAAAAATTATGGATTATAATATATTCACAATTTTAATTTGATTAATACATTGGTACATACTATATTCCTATTTGTAAAGGCATTAAATAGACCAAACAATACGGAAATATACGCTCGGTTATGTGCCCTGTTGATCAAGGACACAAAATTTAATAGGCCACTCGCGTATTCGAATAAGACATTTTTGACTCTTTTGGTGCCAAAGTGCCGTGACTTACTCTACAGTTACAAAACAAACACTAGGGTAATCGTGACAACGGTTAATTTAACAATTATAATTTCGTAGCTTAAACATATTAAAATTATGCCTATTTACGTTTTATTCCAGATACCTACTCAAAAATATCAATCGAACCGTAATAGAATTCAAATGTTAGCCAACTGCAGGTACGTTTTTAAAATGTTAATACTATAAGTAATGTATTTTATTCTTTATGGTTTTTGATAGTTTTATCGGTGAACTATTCAATCAAGATATTATTTTGGAAAAAACCGTAAGATCCATTATAGACGAGTTGAAAAAAGAAACGGGTAACCTCCAAGTACATTGTCTGTGTTCGTTATTGAAATCGGTTGGCCCGAAGTTGGCAAAAGTATAAAACTTTTAGATGAAATTTCATCTATGTTTACGATAAATTTATCTAAGTACCCGTCTAATTTTATTGATAATTTCTAGACTTATAGCATGACCTTAATCGTCAAACATCTACAGTCATTGAAAAACAATCCTTCTATCCAAATGTCACCATCGTTGAAAATTTTAATAAATGAGATCAAATATATGCACTCCGAACGTTGGTTGCACGATGGTAATAATACTTACTATATGAATACAAATAATTATTTACATTTATTATTGCAGTGAAATCTAAATAGATAACAATTAAATTATAACAATATTTAAATTACATATTAACTATTTCATCATAATCCGTTTAACTATTTTGATTTTTAAACCATAGATCCAGAAAAAATAGTTCAAAATATAAACATCAACTCTGCCAGCGACGAAACCAGTTTACAAAAAGTCAACGAGACTCCTGCAGTAGATAAAGATATGATATTATATGAATATGATAAAAACACTAGTACGCTCTAAATATTATTAATTTTAGTTGAAACTTGAATGGAATTTACATATAAAACTTACTACTAGATGAATAATTATTATTTATTATCATGCAGCGTTTACATAGTTTCACATTTAAAATGTATCGAATTATTTTTTGATTATAACTAACTCATATGTTTTTATTTTCGTTTGGTAAATCTTAGATCTTGAGGTTTTGGTCACAGTCCTGCAGATAACGGTTCGAAGAGTATTACGATATGCTGGAAATTGTTTAGAAAATCTTGTTAATAAGGTTGTTGTCAAAATTCGTGGTTATTTTTGGGTAAATATTATTTTTTCGAAATGTATTTTGTTACTCATCTATACCTTTTAACTGTTTTAGGACCAATAAAAGTTGTTTATGCAAATGTAATACAATATTCAACCATACGCGATTTAGTTTTGGATAGCAAATCCGAGTATCGCTATTTATTTTGTTAATTCTAGTTGTGTTAACCTTATTTTTTTCATTTTGTTGTTTGATAGTATATTGATTTTGAATAATATAATACAATTATTATGCTTGTTGTTTCCATATGATATATTATAACTTTATATTTGTATATAAATACATACAAACTTATTTTATTTAACTAGTCAGGTAAACAATTTAAGATGGATATCTATTTTATTGTCAGTTTTCATATTTTAATATTTTATTACTCATTATCAGTTATGTACCTATTTATATTATCAGGTTTTTTGTATGGGAATTCAATATAAATGATTCATTTTATTCGCACATACCGCTGCGATCAGAGATGCGACTTGAGCTTTTATAATGAGTGTTTCAACTAGTTGGAACTATACTACAAATAACACTTACCCCAAAAATAAAATACATATATACCTACAAAAAAAAATATATATCCATTTTAAAAATCAATTAAATAGGTAATTATAATTTTATAAAACAGCTTCTATGTACTTATTACTACCTATATAGATATCATTTAAAGTACGAGTATATGATAGTAGACAATATTTTTTTTTTCATTTGAGCTTTATAAACAGAGGCGGAACTAGGAATTTTGACGCCTGGGGAAAAGTGTAAAAATGTACGTCAAAAATATGTCGACTAAATACGATGAAATAATGCTTCCTTCGAACGGTAAATAAGTTTTCAACATTTTTGGTATTCACTCACTGGTTTGGGGAGGAAAGCGATGCGACACATTTATGTGCATTCGACTTTCGACAATTTTACGCTAGCCAAAATATATACGCCACCAAAAATTTTACGCTCGGGGATGAAACCCCGTTTATACCCCCCTAGTTCCGCCACTGTTTATAAATTATTTGATAAATAAATATTTGATACTATTATTTTTAGATATATGACATATGATATATTTACTTACATACATTAGATTTAATTTATTTGTTTTTGCAACGACTCAACTTGAAGCATAATCCTTAAACAGATAAACTTGAAATCGACATAATTTAGAAAATGTAATTTGGAATCGCTATAAGTTGGTATCGAAAAACCCATATTGACTCCTAATCTATATAAATATATATATATATATATATATACCTAACCTATATAAACTCGAAATTTAAATTATATGAATAAATTCAAGTAAAATAAAGTCGTTGAATAATTTGTTTTAAATGTACTCATATACACCCACATAGCATAGATATATTTATCAAACATTCAATAAATATTGTAAAAAATATCAAGATATTTAAAAAATATTGAATTTTTATTAATAATACGTTTTTAAATTTTAATTAAATATACAATAAACATAGTTTAGAACTTTTTGAATTTTTCAATAAATGTTTAAAATTTATAATTTAATAAATATTTCTGATAATTTTAAATTTTTGTTAATGATACATTCTTAAATATTTAAAAGAAAAAAAAACATGCAATGTATAATTTTCATATTTTCATTCATAGGCCCATTGTCCCGCGGATGGTACATGATGGAAATGCACAGTAAATTTTGCATCAAATTTATTTTTCCCAACTGGGGTTTGAACAAGCCTACCTATAAGCACCAAAGGCAGGCACATTACCAACTGAGCTCTTACCTACTAATTGTGTAATTAAATTCAATATCAACTGCAGTAGACTGTATAGTGATGACAATCGCTGTCAAGCGGTAATTATAAATAATATTTATAATAAATTTCATATTTCATAATTTTAACGGGTTGGAGGAAATCTCCCCCTAGCCTGTTGCTACTACTACCTATCAGTATCAGAATATCTACCGAATAGCTATCTGTGAGATAATTTTACATTGAAAAACACTCGCCACATTATTCGAAAGTTTATTACCCGAATGAATATATTCGACAGATATTTGGCGAATATGTGGACGATTGAAATGCCGGTTATTATAATTATGGATATTATACGGATTAATATTTCTACCGGGTAAGTATAGGTATATATATATATATAGGTACGATGAAAATATAAAAGTATAAATTTATACATTTTTACACGCATGTATTATGTAGATTAATTATTGTGAAATAATGTTTCCCATGTTTAATCGAGGTTTTGTTTTGTAATTTGTGTATACTTATGCAAAGTATTAATATGCCATTTATAAACTGTACACGAAACTATATTATACTATGTGTAAGTAGACGGATGAAATTTAGTATACAGGGCTTAAAGTGGAATAACAAATTCTAGGCGGACTATAATGTATGACTATAAGCGTTCCATATATCATTATATGTATAATGTATATAATATGTAATATGATGTATAAAGTATATACAGAGTGATTTTTTTTAAGCATGCTCATCCCACTTTTAACCACGAATAATAAATACATTTGAAATTTATTTCACGTAACATTTAAAGCACAAATAATAATACATTTTTATGAAATAAATAATTTTTTATAAAAATTTAACATTTTGAAAGAGATTTAAAAACTACAAAAATCATACAGGTAAAAAATAGTATAAAATTAATTATTTCACAAAAAACGTAAGTACTTTAAATTGAACGAGTAAAAATTCAAATTTACGTATTATACACGGTTAAAAGTGGGGGTGAGCATACTTAAAAAAATCACGCTGTGTACCTATATATATATATATATATGAAGCTCAATTTGACATTATTTAATAAAGAGCTATTTTAAAATAAAACAATTATAAAGTATAGGTACTTAAATAGGGACATAAATTGTATTTTCTTTAGTATATGTTTTTTTTTCAACATTAAATAACAGAAATTCATAAAAATGTAACATAAATAAAAAATATATACCTACATATGTATATTATAATATATAATATTATTATTACCTTAGTATACAGATATATGTATTTTAAAGTAAAATAAGTAAGTTTAAAGTAACACGTCGACTGGTGCATGTGATGGGCTAAATACACCAGTCGTGTGAGACCGGCTTAAGATTCTATCTTAGTTTGTGATTTTTATTAAACACATATTTTGATAAAACTAAAATAATATATTCGAATATTTGATAAAAAAAATGTAAAAAACTATAAGATTTAATTTCAAAAAAATTCTGAATTATAATGATAATATTTGGTTATGATTTGAGCGTTCTGGAGTAGGTATATTAGGGAGAAATTGTTGAAGGGGACGCTTTTTAACCACCGTTAGAGGTAAAGCGACTGAGTATTTTATATATATTTTTAGAATTGAAATCTCATCCGTGTAAGTACCCTTAGTTTTATCAGGCTTTTAGGCCTAAATCAATGAAAATAAAATGAAATAATTTACTCTAATTTAATCACGATGAGTTGTACAGGCGTGTGCGGACATTCGGGCAACACGGTGATATTATATGCACTAACGATAGTTGACTTATCACGCAATGATCATAGAAAACCGTCCGGATTTAAAAAATTGCCTATGTATAACCTCTTAAAACTGGTGTGTTGACGATGATTGATATATAGGTACCTAGGTACTAATAATAAAAATAATTATATATTGTAAATACTAAGGTACTAATATAATATATGATCAAAAAGGGGTGTTTAGAGGATCTGTTCAAAACATTACGAAAAACGCCGTCACGCATTTCCAGTGTTATGGATTGTAGAATAATTTCATCGGTACCAAAAATAAAGGCGAGAACCATGATCGTACGCCAGATTTTGAAATTTTATTTGAAATTGTAGTTTTAATACAATTTTTTTCATGATTTTCAACAGTAAGTATATACTGTGTAGAATATGATAGAATTAAAATTAATCGCACAACACTGGCGTGCAATCATAATAATTTATGTTCACATCTTTCTATTGGTAACAAAATCGTTGACCTTAGGATAATTATACAATATGTGTACTATTGGAAATGCGAAAACACTTTTTGTATATATATATTTTTTTTTAAACAAATATTGTGATTACACAATAATAAAAAGTGGTACTAACTAACTCGGGAATATTTTTAAATTATACTTTCAAAATATTTATAAATTGTTGGATTTTAATTTCTCTTAAAATGTCATAAAAATTTCCTTATAAAAACCCTTTAATATGGGTGTGTGGCATCCTCTTAATTAATTTCAATTTTAAATTCCAGTCGGTTGTTTTCTAAGGAGTACTTTATAGGCAACTTATTGTACACAATAGAATACGCGGAATGTTAGTGTTTAACTTTAGAGGCCTCCACACCACGCGATTCTAAGGAGTATTATTTAGGCCATTTATTATACATTCTTTGTACGATTTTGTGTTTGTGTAAGGAGTTGGTGATCATTAGTGTTAGTAACCCGTATTAAAGCTATATACGGGGAGCCATTACGCACGCACCCACGTGCACATGTCATCTATTTTATAATCAACAAAAAATGTATATTTTTCACTTAAATAGACGATTCTAATTCCACCAGAACATCGCAATGAGCACATAAATTTAAATTTTGAAAAAATATTAGAATTTTCTACTACATTTACGTGGGAATTATCAACGCATTTTTTGAAAATTGTTTTTATTTAATTAGATATTTATGTTCAAAATGTTGAAAATTTTGGAAATTTTAAATGGTTTTAATCATAGTATGAAATATGAAAATCAAAAATGTGAGGCTCGATCATTCCCTTGAGTAAGTAATGAAAATCTATACATATTTTCAAAATTGTTATCGGAGTACGCATCGTGCTGGACTGTTGGAATTAGAATGAGTAGTTTGACCAAAAAATGGCGGTGGGAGGCTCTAAGTGCCAACAAATGAAAAATTTAGTTAATCTGGAATAACGTGCCTCGATCATTTCAAGGTCAAAAAATTCAAATAAATAGAGTGTGTGGTATCCACTAAAGCTCTGTAATAAATTTGAATAGCTAAGCCAACTTTTTGGCACTTAGCACGTTATTGATTTAAACTACTTATTTATTAATAAATATATAATTATATCTGCATTTTGATTAAAAATAAGTAAGTATAACGAACTCTCAAAAATCTTTCGCAGTTTCGCATTCCAGTGTGTTAAGAGGCTTCCATACTACCATTTTTTTGGTATATATTTCAATGTATAATCAATGCTATCACTAATGATCACGTACGCCTCATACAAATACAAAATCGTACTATCGCACTAAGAAAATATAATAAATTGCCTAAATAATACTCCTTAGAATAGTGTGTTGTGGAGGTCCCTTAACTTATAAATTAATGATTAAGATTTATGTAGTGTTTTTGACAGGGAAATTTTCTTGCACTAAAATGGTCTTAACATTTCCATAAAATACTGGTTTTGAACTTATTCGATATTAAATTTGAAAATATTTCTAAGACTAAAAACATGTCTTCTGTAATTTGACCAGATAATTTTTTAAAATACTTTTTTTTAACAAAAGACAGACAATCAAAATTATGATTTTTTATTCATTTATAACTACCATAAAAATCTGTATATCAATTTAAATGTTAAATCTATATGATGAAAATTAAAAACACAGTTTAACTTCTCATCTTAAATTTTGCTCAAATGTGGTACCTATTTGTTTTATTCAGAATACCACATTTATGGAAATTCAATTGTGCGTGTATTACAAAACAAATTAATTAATAATTATTCAATAGACATGACCTTTTGAGCAACACAATAATGGCCAGTGCACACTTACAGTAAGAATGATTTATATCTCACATAACAAAATAAACCCGTACGAGTTTTAAAATTGCCTAACCAAAACTCCTTAAAAAACTTCTTAGAATATGTTAGAAATATGAAACAATAATCAAATGATAGTAACAACATTATCTAGCACTCTATATACAACCGATTTCTGATATGTGATTGTTTTATGAGTTGTTAAATTGTTTTTTTTTTTTAATTTTTAAATAACTAGATAATGTTAGCTATAATTGTATTTATTTTTATATTTTTTATCTTTCTATGATATTTTCAAGTTGATAAAAATGAGAAATGCGTAAATATGTTTTTTTCAATACATTTCGTGATAACACAACAATAAAAATAGTATTCCCACACGACTAATAAATTACTTGAAACATTTTAAAAATTAAATTGAATAACAATTAGACAACCGTGAGAGGGAGGGGTTGAACACCAAAACCCCTTGACTACTACATTGCACCTATACAATATAATGTCATAAATTGTTCACATATTATAATCAATGATACTACATACAATAATTTATTGTATAGTTTTAAAATTGTAGATTTACAAACATACGTTATTGTATTTTAAGTTCCTTGTGTCATACGCCTTGAATAGGTACTTTAAAATCAAAAATTACTTGTGATATATTGACAATTATTTTAAAAATTTGGAAAATATTTTACAAACGTATAATATTATGTGTGATAAAAATGTTGGCAATAGGACGGCTAAATCGGGAAGTATAAATGGATTTTTGATGAGATTATATTAATTATAATATATTGTATAGACTGGATTCTATTATCCATATATCTAATAGTATACACATAAAATATTAAAAAAAAAATAATTATACATTTTAATAACAGTAATACACAATACTGTTGTTATAAAACGAATAATTCGTTTGTTAATTTTGAATTCAATAAGATTAGGTATAACTAAAAATTAAAATAGTTTGATACGATTATGTTGTAATTATTTAGTCCGTATACATACTAGGTAGAAATATAGCAACTAATTTAATATTCAACTAATTATGTTAAACTTCAAAACTAAATATAAAAGATATACACTTTTCATCCCCTCCAATAATAATATTTGTACGATTTTTGTTGTTATATTATTACAATTTTGTTTCGTAATTGTTTTTGTACTCGTTAACGTAAAGTATATTATATTATACTACCTACCTATTAATAAAACAAAATATAGATAAAAAAGTAAATTTATTTGTTAACTATATTATAGTCTAAGAATTATAGACAATGTCAAAAATAAAAAAATGATATCTCCAAAGTACAAACTATAGAATTAGTTTTTTTGAAATATGTTTTTTGCCCGGCATTTTAATGGGTCACTCACGAAGGTATAGTGAATATCCGTACGTATGTATATGTATATAATATGCATGTATGTAATGCTGGGCAAGTTAATGATTTTTTTTTTTTAACTCAGTTATGTTAGAAAAAATAGTAAACGTTTAAAGTTAATAGTTATTTTTTCTTAACGATTAAGTTACCTAAGTTGATTTTTTTTTTTGTACGAGTCTATATAACATTTGAGATATACAGGTAAAATTAAATATCTATTTATTTTATTTTTTTTGGAAATACTGTTATTTTTTAACTTCAAGGAGTTATAAAATTTTTAAATATCATTAACATTATATTATTGAAAATACTAGAATGTATTTATAATAATTATTATTAAAATTACGAACAAATAGGTTGATAAAAATGTTTGATTGGTAGGTACCTACTATTTTCTTCAAAATTCTAACAAATAAAAATTGCTCATTGCAAATTAGTAGGTGCCTGTCTATCTAAATATTGTTTATTATATAATATATAGGTATTCTTGTTTTATTTTTATATTTGGGAAATAATTCTTATAATAATTATTAAAAATGACAAAAACAACTTTATTTTTATTCAACTATTTTGACAATAGACACGATAATATTATATCTAAATGTATCAATTATTTCAAAATTAACATAACTGAATTTTAATTAAAAGTAACTCGTTATTTAAAAGATAAAAAATAAAATATACCAAAAATAAATTAAGTTAACAAAAATCAAATACAAAAATTCAAGTTAAAAGTTAACATAAACTTAACTTTTAACTTAACTATTAACTTATTAACTCGTTAATGCCCAGCATTGCATATATATATATATGTATGTATGTATGTATGTATCAGCGGTGGTTTTATGGGGGGTGGCGATAGGTGGATCCCCTTGATCTTTTTTAAAAAATCTTTATTGGTTGTATTATTTTAATATACCTATATGACTATACTAGAATAAACCATTATCATTCCAATGTTTTAAATCACTAGTATTGAAGTGGATAACAAATAATTGCTTTTTACCTCTATACTCTGTACTGATAATTGATATCCGAAGAAATGAAAAATATCGATTAGACAAAATCGTATTTTTGCTTTTTTTTTTCATCATTTTTTTAGTAGTTTTTCCTTACGCATTAAAAAAATATTAAGAAAATAGTAAAAAAATTACCTCTTTAAAGTATTAACAAGATGTAATTTGCTACCGGAAATACAATAAGCTTATAAAGATCGGAGCATTCCTTCTGGTAGAAAATTTGTTAACAGAGAAAAAGAAAAAAGAAAATAAACATCATTGTAAAACCGCTAGCTCCCTCGCTACGTTCAGAATCTATAATAATGGCCAAAAAAACAATGGGGATATAAGATGTTTAAACTTATATTAATTAGAAACCTAAAAGTAATGTGCATGAAATGTATAAAACATAAATGAAAAATTCTTTTTGCCGCCTCCTCCTCAGCGTTTATCAAGAACCACCGCTAGTATGTATGTATGTATGTACTACATCAGAGAAAGCGGAAAAGACTAGGAGAATTCAACTCTCGCGTTTTTGAAGAACGAATGAAGGAGGCAAGGAAAACGCTCGCATTAGCGATCAAAGCAGCAAAAGAAAAGTGCTGGTCGGACATGATCCGTTCAGTTGATAGCGACGTATGGGGCAAACCATATAGAATTGTTATGAGACGCCTGCGGAAGCATAGTCCTACTCCGGAAATTGAACTGCCGGGCAGAATGGAGAGCCTCGTAAACGCGCTCTTCCCTACGAGACCAACGCGGAGAAACAACACTGTGCCAAATCTCGACACCCAGGCACCAGATCAGCTCTTCACTGAAGGCGAGATCATCGCAGCAGTGAAATCGCTTCCTAATCGCAAGGCCCCAGGACCGGACTATATATCAAACGAGATCATCAAGATAGCAGTATGCACCGACCCGAAACACTATCAACAGTTGTACAATAAATGCCTCACTGAAAAACGGTTCCCGGCATCTTGGAAGAAAGTCAAGCTGGTGCTAATCCCCAAACCAGGGAAACCACCTGATAGCCCATTAGCTTACAGACCAATTTGCTTGATGGACAGTTGCGGAAAACTGTTGGAAAAATTTATAGTGTCTAAACTGAGAGAACACCTAGTCAATGAGAATGCCATAAGTGACAGACAGTTTGGACTCAGGAGCGGAAAATCGACTTTAGACGCCCTAGTCAGTCTTAAGACACTAGTCTAAGCGGTAAGAGAGGGACACGTCAACCACCACAAACTCGTTGAAATGCTAACGCTAGATGTTCGCAACGCCTTTAATTCAGCGCCGTGGGAAGCGATCCAGGAGGCAGCCAGGGATAAGTACTTACCATCAGTGTTAATCGGCATGCTGGAGTCCTACCTTTCAAACAGATCAGTGCAGGTGTCAAGTCCATCGGGCAGCATCTGCTTCACAAAGGAAATGTCGTGTGGATCCTTCTGTATGACAGCCTGCTCAAGCTGGAGATGCCGGTGGGAGTACACCTATTGGCCTTTGCAGACGATGTAGTGGTGATTTCAGTACATAAGATTTCATACATTATTGAGGAAAGACTCGAGGAGGCATTCAACACCATCGAGGGATGGATGTCAGACCATGGATTGCAACTGTCGGCGGAAAAAACAGAGGCGTTGGTCATTACCAATAAAAGGGTCCAGAACAAAATATCTGTTCCATGCGCGGGACACATAATAAGGTCCAAAAAGAGCCTGAGGTATTTGGGAGTGCAAATAGACAAGAAGATGGGGTTCTTGGAACATGCCGAGCTGGTTGCAGATAGAGCAGCTGAATCCGCGAGACAGTTGGGCTTCCTAATGCCTAACATCGGCGGTCCAAGACAGAAATCCCGTCGTCTCCTTTCATGCGTCACCACATCTAGACTGTTATATGCAGCTCTTTTTTGGGCAGACAACATGGTTCCCGGAGGGTGGAAAAAGATTGCTTCAGTCCACAGGTGATCACAGCTTAGAGTAGCATGCTGCTACAAGACTGTATCGCACGAGGCCACAGCGGTAATCTCCTGCGTCCCGCCGATTGCCTTACTCGCCAAAGAAAGGCTGGAAATTCACCAGGGCTTGGATAAGCAGTCAGTGAGAAGAAACCTCATCATAAAATGGCAGGAGGATTGGGCAAGGGACCAAGCAAACGAAAGGTGGACTTTCAAACTCATTGGACAGCTGGACAGCTGGTTTTCTCGTAGTTTCGGACAAGTTTTATATCACATTACACAAGTGTTATTGGGACACGGATGCTTTGGATTTTACCTTCACAGGTTCCATCTCCAGGACACGGACAACTGCGCACAGTGCGGTCATTCCTCTGATGACGTCGAACACGGAGTCTTCAAATGCGATGTCTGGGAACACTGGAGACGCCAGACATGCGGAGAAATCGGAGTCTCTGAACTGAGGCCTGACAACATAATCGGACTCATGCTTTCATCCCCACAAGCAGCGGCGTATTTAGAAATTATTTATGGGGGGGGGGGGATGAAATAATTAATCATAAGGTGACCGAGGTGATCATGCGGTTCACGAATGCGGTACGGGCGTGCTGTTATCTATATTCTATAAATAAATCGATTGAATGGAAATCCATTTCTTTATTATCTATAGTAACACAGATATTATGAATTATATCATTTTATGATTTTTATTTTTATTTTTATGGAAATATATATTATCCCCCTCCTCCCTTAGGCATATATTTTTTCATTTCACTATACATTTCCATAAAAAAAATTAAAAGTCGAAGTGCAAGGGGGGGATCTATCCCCCAAATCCCCCCTAAATACACCACTGGGTACTTACATTATTTAATTTATGTAAATTATGAACTACAAATTATAAAAGTTATATTGATGGTCAGTTATGTATTCAAAATATTTTGAATATTTATTTTTTAAAATATCATCTAAAATGTTATGCGAGAACGACATTTTTTATATCACGAAATAATCATAACTAATAACTATCATTTTTTGCGTAGTGTAGTGTTACGGAGAAGTAAAATGTACGTAAATAATTAAAACAAAAAGCTTACAAAAACATATAAAAGTTATTCCATTAGTACTATTTACCAAGTGGTTTTATAGTAAAAATACATATTTCAAAATTGTAGATGAATGTGAATGAAAATAGAATGGGAAATATAAAAAGTCCAAATTTTGATTATTTTAAATAGTTTATAACCATTTTTGATAATTTATTGGAAAAAATAAATAATATTCGTAGTTAATTATTTTATACTAAAGTGAAAATATCAGAAATCAAAAATTCAAAGCTTTTTTGAGAAAAATTAAAATTTAATGATTTAAAATTGTTCAACATTTAATTGTATTAAATAAAATATATATACTCCGGGCACGTTGAGAGTGTACACAAATTTCGTACGA
Organism: Pemphigus obesinymphae; assembly: GCA_025469235.1. Taxonomy (NCBI): domain Eukaryota; kingdom Metazoa; phylum Arthropoda; class Insecta; order Hemiptera; family Aphididae; genus Pemphigus; species Pemphigus obesinymphae. The sequence continues at coordinate 14,565 of JAIPRL010006245.1, forward strand.
AAACTCGTCCGCCACGCGCAGGTAGGTATTATACAACGTGACCCCAAATAATACGGTATAATCATTAATAATTCATTCAGTTTTCAGTAATATATTGGTTGTTTTGATGTTATTATTTTCAATTATGTTTGTTTGAATAGTAAAATTGATAACTGTCGTGCCTTATTCGCATCATCACTTGAACATAGTGTATAAAAAGAGTCAATAATAAATATTGACGCTCTGTATGTCAGAGTGCCGGTGTTCGACTATGGCGAGGTTGCGGGGTGGAAACCGTTCGTCGCCTGCGTGATTGTGTACACTTTTAACGTGCCCGGAGTATATATTATATTCTGGGATTATAGTCTCGAGCACGAAAAATGAGCGCTGGCCCCTGCGACCGGTTGTTCATACCCACCGTTGTAGCCATTGGTTCTCAACATTATAATATCGTGCTGCCGTAACAATAATGTCGTATTCACGGGCACACAAAATTCGAAAAATTTGATAACCCCCATTGAAAAACTGCTACTTGGCGTATGACGGGCAGCGCTCATTTTTCGTGCCCCCGCCCGACAATAGTAATACAAATTACGTACTAAATATTGTAGGAAAAAATGTTACACAATTTCTAATTGGGGAGGGGTGCTGGGGAAATGTACCTAAAATTCTTGGGTTATTTTTTCGCGTTACCACTATGTTGGACCCACACAATTTAATGTGTAGATTTTAGATGGCAATCATACAGTACGTCATGTTATTTGTAGGTACAAATATTATTAATTAGCATAGAAATTAGTGTCATGGCTATAAATACAACTGATGTTTTCGAAGCGAGTACTTTTAAGCGATCCAATTAAAAATATGAACATGCACGTATCTGCTCGACTTCATATTATGCGGTCGGAATCATTGTTGCGCGTGTATATTGTAAAGTAATATTGAGGCGGTGTTCTCTATATCGACTGTGTAATCATTTAAAGTTCAACACGGATAGGTTGGAAAACCATGACAATTAGCACTACACATTACTTATCTGCGATATCATATTGTATACTTTCTATAGATTGATAACTTTACTGCACTAAATAAAATAATCGTCGTTACGAAGTCTCTTGACTATTCTGTTATAATTTCAAAATATTTATTCTTTTGATTTTTGTTTCTGTTAATTTTTATTATTTCAAAATGCCGGGTTTTTTAGTGTGTTGTTAAACCAGAAATAATATTTCAAAATATATTTTTCAATATACATTAATATCATATAGGTACCTATTACAAATGCATTTTATTTCTAGATTTTTTTTTAATTATTATTTTTTATTATTATTCAACACTATGGTAACATATAGATATTATTTAAATTATTTTTACAAAAAGAACCTAGGTCGACTTTAATTAGTCAAGAAAGAGAAACTAAGAGAGAGGTAAGGAGAAGAAAAATCTATGGTTAAATATTATTGTAAAACATAGTGAAATCACTTTTCTTGGTATAGAATTGTTTTTTTATTATTCGACACCAAATTTAGTAGGTACCCACTTATGTATACTTTAGTTACATACATTTATTACATTAATTATAAAATTGCTCATTATTTTATTAATATAGAACTATCGACCGTATACTGTATACACAAATAGTATAATAATAATTAGGAGCTATTCACAGAACATGGAATTATTAAAAAACGTACGTTATTATATATTACTTTTGTATCATAAATATTTTTATTCTTTAAAAATGGTAAGTTGGTAACACTACACAAGAGGCAGTATAATAATATGTTTGTATGCTAACGTCGCCCATCTTCCTCTAAGGTGTATATATTTTATGTATGCCGTTTACACGCAGCAATCGTAGGAATGTGTATTATAATAATATAATGAATACGGTGGTGTATAGCAATAACAGATGTGAACTGCAGCTGCTTCTTTTATAAAAAAAAAAATGGTCAAAAGGTTGTGCGGTGGGTCGTCGAGCGAGCATTATATTTTCATACGTGGTAAATGTGGCGATGTCGAGCGTCGTGTATAAACGCGTGCGTGAGTGTACCACAATATTCACCCGTCGTCATAGACGTGGATTGCAGTGGTGGCGAGAGAAAAAATACTGCTGCGCTTGCGAGTGTACATTGGTACGAGGTGGAATCGTTAGGTGGTGGAGCCCGTCTCGGAATTTTGGTAACAGCGGGTGGCGCGCGTGCGTGTAGAAATTCCTAATGTCACATTATTATGGCTCGGAAGTTGTTGCTTTGCCATGTCTTTTGTGGGTTGTTTGGAGTATATTTGATGATTAACGATAATAAAATTTAAAAATTCATAAATTAAATATATATGTATATATTAATTCGAGAGTTATCCCTATAATATATTGTATCGAGTTTTTTAAATATCTAGTGGATATAAAAAAAAAACGTTTTTAATCTTTATATTATTATATAATATTATTTTGTAGTTATTTTGGTTGTTTTCGTATACAATTCAACCATATTTGTACTTTTTTAAGTGCATATATGCATGCATATTTACAACTTTTTAAGAACATTGAGTTTCGAGCCCAATAACATTATTATTACTCAAATCATTCGTTGTGAAGATATTTTAAAATTTTGACCCATGCGAGCTCGGTACGTAGATAACCTCTAGAAGGGTATCAATCGCCGGGGCTGCTATACAATGGGATTCCAATGTTAATGGGCGATGGCCCGATAACCTTGGTCGTCCGCACCGCCAACGACGCGCGCATATGGCAGGCGGGTCGGTACGGTACACAGCGCTCCGTTTCAACGCGTACCCTCTTCGGAGGCTATTTCCATTATTCTCTCGTTCGGACGATTTCACATAGCACTTGTACATACGCGCATACCGGCGCTCGTATACACACCCAACACACACACACACACACACACACACGCACGTACGCACATACGCACACACGCACGTACGCACGCACATTCGCACGCACATACGCACACGCACACGCATATTGCCATCGTGTCGTGTGTGCGCACCCGACTCCGCACGCTACCCGTCGTCCATCCAAGTACCACTCGGCACTCGCCACTTCGATCGTCCAGCTCCGTCAGACCGGTTCCCTCGTTTACTTGGTATTTCGACCGTATACACCGTACCAGTCGTTCGTAGAATCACAATCGGTTTTTCGCGTTCACTTTACCGCCGCCTTTTTTTCGCTTTGTTATCGCGTTGCGCGTTTTACTAGTTAATACAAGTTTCCGTACGTGTTACGCACGTGTTGTACCGATAAAACTATTTAAGTGACAATTCGTTACCATTGTTTGTAACTTTGATTTTTCGAGAAAAGTATCGCAAATTGTTTTCGAAAATGGAGGCCGTAGTCAGTGTATCTGCAAACGAAGGTAATTTCATATTAATTATTTAACTGCCACAATAAAATATCAATACGAGTTGGATTACGTTGTGGTAACTGTAGTCATTAATTAGTCAATATACATAATTATTGGGCGACATGCAAAATGTACTCTTTACAAAATTGAGTTATAATTATTCATTCTTTCGGCAAAAATACAGGAAATTAAATGCTATAATCAGATTTTGTCTAAACGTATTATTTCCTATGTTAAAATCAGTTTAAATTTCATGAATGATATCAAAACACACTATAAACTACAATAGGTACTTCAACATCTAAAAAAATGGAAAATAGAAAAAGTACGTTTTGCAATGTCGTCCCACAATTTATCATCGTTATCATAATATATTAACATGATTTTCCTGTTTGGTTTACGGCACCGTGTATGTGGGATTATTTTTGTTATTATTGATCAAAGGCTTATTATTTGCTATAAAGTACATTAAACCATGGTCAATAAAAGCATAATCGTAACATTGTGTTTGACTAAATTTAGTTTTACATGTTACCTACTCGGACATGTTTTATTATTTATTTTATAAATTATATAATATATAAATAGGTAATGCCATTGATTATAGAATAATGATTATAAATATAATAGATTATAGAATAAAGATATATCTTGAATACTGAATACCCACAGTACCTATAGGTATATATAAATAATCTGGGTTTCAAGAATTTATCGTTATTTTTTAAATAATTTATAACTATATTACAAATTTATTCTTGTGTATACATATGGAGTTATGAAACAAATAGAACAATAACATATTACAAAAAAAACAATGGTTTAAATTTGTACAAATAAATCTAGTCATTAAAAATTAGTTACTACAGAAATGTATTGTGAAGCCAGCTGTGTTTTGTATAAATTAGAATAAAAAATAAATTTAAATGCAATGAGAATATTAAGATGGGAGTGCGAAGAGAAAAAGGACAATATATACAATAATAATACATTCAACAAATTTACTATACAGAAGCAGTTTTGTTCAAAATGTCGTCCGTTGAAGGCGCCGTGTTTGAAATCGTGTTTTTGTATTTACATAAAGTTGTATTCGGGCGTAAAGAAAAAGAAAATTTTGGAACACCAATATAAACCTATTGATTTTGATTTACGTAGGGAAAAATGAACAATAGTAGGTAGTAGATACGTGGTATATTATATGCCCTCAAGGGGTCGCCGGTTCCACAGGAAAAAACAAGATGGTAGGTAATAGGTATATATTTTAAGTCGTACGTCATAGTTTACAGGCCGCACGTATATGTCTACACTGTTCCGGCATGGTAGCACCGGCACAGGCCGGTCCTGCTTTCCTTTGATCTAGACCGCTCGTCTACCCGGCGCCGAATTTGCCGCGCTCAGTGGCGTCATTTCAGGTTAATAAGCAAAAAAAAAAAAAAATATCTTCACATTCTTTGCGATGTAGGTATACCCTTGCCGGTCTCCCTTAAAATTTTCCGATAGACTTTAAAAATCAATCGGGCCCGCAAAAATTAGTCGGCCCCACATAAATCTTAGGGTGGGGCAAATGCCCCATCCTGTCCCCCCCACAAATGACGCCACTGGCCGCGCTGCACTGCGACACCGTAGAAAAATCATTTTGTGTAGTCATAATTAGGCCGCGTATGTCAGCACGTTCCTTTATCCTCCAAATATTTAGTATTTAAGTAGGTATTTAATTTGTAATATTAATTGCTCGACACGGCTCGATGTTCCCCGAGCCGTGACGTATGTCGTCATACTCAATATCCTTATCTATGTTTACATTCATTTGGGGGTCGATTCCAAATGCGTGATCGTCGTGTTGGGCGTAGTTGGCATAAATACAATATTTGGCGTTATCAGCGTAATCGTCGTTATCATTTTAGCTATTCTCTTAAAGGCGTTATTGTATTTAAAATTGAAATATTTATATCATGATGTACATCGGTTTCATCTATTGTGTGGTTTAGGTTTATAATTTTATAGGCTTATAAATGTTTTACTGTTTTATATGTTTCATCTCTTTTCTATAATTATTTATTTATTTAGATATAAAAATAATAATAATAATTTATTTTTTTGACCAAGTTATAGTTATTACACTTTTTTTTAACTTTTTTACAATAATTTTGGCCCTGTTCACCACTTAGAAAGTCTCTTATTGGTGATACAGGAGAAACTAATCTAAACTCTTTACGTATAATTTATATAATTAATAATATTTTTTAATGTAAATTATAAATATGCAATTTAAAAAGAATTATATATACAAACTTAGTATGTAGAAAAAAAATAAAATATATAAGATAGTTTTTTTTTTTTGTTTCTAATATAAAATTAAGAAGTATAAATTCTAAATAATTTAACTAATCTATTAACCATCAATTCACTGTTTTTTATATAAATAAATTGACTTACAGTTTCTTATAATATATGGTGCTGTTTTAAATAGTTTTAGTCCAGTTGGAATAAAATAACGGTTTACTTTAGTAGAATTTATTACGGGTATTTTTATATTGTTTTCTGAACGTGTAATTCTTGTGATTATAATTTATAATTTTATATTTAAATATAATGTATTGAAGGAATTTGCTATAATATAAAAGTTGAATGTTAGGTACATTAAAATCCTTAAATAATTGATCAGATGGATCATTTTGGGTTTTTTAGAATTATTTTGATTATAGATTTTTATGCTATTAATAGTTTACTATTCAATGTAATACTCTAACTATCCCATGCTATGATGCCATATTGTATTATTGATTGGACTAGTGTGTAATATGTTATTTTAAGTACAGTTTTGTTCAAAAATTTTCTTGCTATTAGGTAGAAATGATTCAATTTTCGTAATCTGGTTATGATATTGTTTATTTGATAATCCCATTTTAGATGTTGATCTATAATTATACCAAGGTATTAAACATTTTTTTTTTTAGTAATATATGCACAAGAACAATTTAATAAATTACAGTTAGCATTATGTATGGTTAATTTATTTTGTATTGGTTGTGTACTTTTATTTAATGAAAATGCAATAAAGTTAGTCTTTGATATATTAAACCTGAGATTATGTTTTAGAAACAAATTATTTATTAAACTCATGTGTGTTTCTGTTTTAAAATATGTTTGTTCCCAATTATTTCCAGTAATAATAAGTGCAGTATCATCTGCATATGAAAAAATTTTTTCCATTTTTAAAAATTGGGTTAGTAGTTGATATTTTGGATGAGTTTAGTATGTCTGTCACTATCTTCTAGTATGCAATTATATATATATGATAATATTTATGCTATGTGTTCTTTAATTATCTTTATAATATTAATAGATAAACCATCTTTTCCCGGGGCAGAACCTCCTCTTATTATATTAGGTTATAAAATCGCTTGGTACCTATCTCCTACCACTATCTAATAAACGAACTAAATATTTATTCTAAAAATAATTAATATACATAATTTGAATATTTTGCTCTATTTCCTGATAGATATGTATAATATATAATAGGATATGTTATATTAATTATCTATTATATAAAATGAATATTTAATTTTTTCATAACAAAAAGCAATAATTTTTGTATATAGTACAATGAATAACATCACATTACATTTATTTAAAACAATTAAAAATAAATATTAAATTTTTTCATACAAAGGAACAAAAAACAATAATATATTACAATAAAATAACATCACGTTAAATTTATTTATTTAAAACAATTAAAATTAAATATTTAACTTTTTTAAAATAAAGAAACAATGAACAATACATTTGTGTATACCTACATTAAAATCCAAATTAAGACTCAAATTTTTAATGAGACATTCTGTACCATATATCAATAAAACAATAGAGATGTTATAAAATAAAATTTTTTATAAAACATAAAATACATACCTAAGTACCTACTCACTGCTGACTTGTATTTAATATTTACCAATATTTGAAAGAACAAGTTTATATGGACGGCTTTGGTGAGAAAGGGTATTAGTCAAAAATAACAATTTTTCAGGAGACGAAAAAAACTTAATATTTTGGGTTTTGCTATCACCACAACACTGAAAAAATTTTAATAATTGTTTTAAATTTCATTAAACATATACCATTTAAAAAATCTAATGATAATTTAATTTAAAGTGATTATAATTGACTTATTACCAATTACACAATAAATAAAAAAAAAATTGACTTATGTCTTTTATCACATTGACTTATTACTTTTAACACTAATTTAAAATCATTATTGTTTTGTGAGTAAAGGAACAAGTACAAAGAATAAAATTATTATTTTCTTATTATTGACTTACCTTTCGTCACTATGACTAATTAGTTTAGACACTAATTCAAAATCATTGTTGTTTTATGTGAAAAGACACAAATAGGTATAAATAATAAAAGTATTATTTTTTTATTAGGATACCTAATTTTATATTTTATACTGATTTCTTCAATTAATATTAACCTTATGTTCTTATAGATTGATTAATTAAGCCAATACTATAAAAACAATATTTATTTTTTTAATCTAGATAAATATCATAATATTATATGAATAGGTTATTATGAAGTAAAAACAAATAAACGTAAACATTTTTATATCAATATTTTTTCGTAAGTACTTCAAACATTACATTTTAAACATTGAGATTAATGATCCATAGGCATAAAATTATACTAAAAATTATATAATAATATAAATTCAAAATGTATATAATTATATTAATTAAGATCTTTTGTTTAGAAATATTGATTGCATGCAAAATTATAAATGTTTAAGGGATGATAAATAATAATTACAAATATGAAAACATTGTATAAATAATATTGTATAATTTACATGATAAATAATATAAATGTAGGTAACGCTCCTAACATATTTTGTAATTATATTGTTTAAAAAAATTCACTTCAAAATGTATAGTAGGTACCTATCTGGAATTCATACTTATAGAGAATAAATATTTACATACCTGATACTTAATATTATATTGACAATATTATTATTATTACGAATTATCCATTTGTATACCTTTTAATAACTATATTATGTCTAAATAAATGTTTTGTGAAACCATTAAAATTCATTATTATCAAAATGTATAATATACCTACTTGTCCATCTAGAATACTATATAAAAAACCAAATTACACAATATATTGAGGATATTTTTATTATTATGGAAAGCTATATGAAAAGTTAAAATAGGTAACAGATCAACTTATAATTAGAAAAGTATTTTTCTGGATAGGTACATAAGTATATTTTCACTTCAAAAATTCTATCCTTTTGCCCGGACTCTGTGACTAGGTAGATAACTAATTGATTAAATAGCATTTGAATTGTACTATATTATATAGTATTCATTTTTTTTAATATTATTTAACCAAATGACAGTACAATTCAATTATTAAAATACCTATATATTATACAAATATTGTTTTTCCTTATATACCTACAGTCATTGGTTGTAATTAATAATATTGACAATAATAAAAAAACGATCATTGTAATTTAGAAATAATGTTTTTAAAATAAATGTATAGTACCTATCAAGAATTCAAATTTTACAGATAAAAATGATTGCAAAATATTCAGTAGTGTCTTTATTTGACTGCAAATAAATTGTTTTATGTTTTCTATATTTTATATACCTATTCATATATTGAGATTTATGATTCAACTAAATAACAAGACTATATTAAAAAAATTAAAAATTACTAAACTAAATAAAAAAATTATAATATTAATAGTGACTTATCAAAATGAAAGTATTACTTAGCTGTAATAATAATAAAATAATATTTAATATAATGATTACATTTTGACATGTCAAATAATCATACAAGACATACAATACATGTTTAAACAGAATTATGTATTATGTATATTAAAATATTAATATCATAAATACATACCTAATGCTTCCATGCAGTTTCATTATTATCACTATACACTGACATTTTATTCACTGCTATATTCATTATTTCCTTAATTCACAAAAAGACAATTTTAGTTTAAACTGATAATATACAGAGTTCATTCTTGGCACATAGTTCATTTATTTATACGTATTTCATAGAAATGTCAATATTGTTCTCCAACACAATGTACTATGGCATTCACTGCAACTCGCGTACATTTATTGGACAACAAACTGCAGAAACATTTTTAAATTAACACTAAAATCTTATTTAATATACTAAAATTATTATTATATAGTAAACAGACAAAATTTCAGGTATAATATATGACCACTCAATTTCAATACAATACACCAAGTATATTTCATCTTATGAAAATACCTACTAGTATTTTAATTTAATACCTATAATCATACATATAATGTGAAAGTATATACCTATAGTGAACTGTGAAGTATGATAAAATATAAGTTGATAGACTTTAGCTGATACAGGTATCATACTTTGTATTAAAAATATATATAATATATTATATATATATTATCGTCATATTGGAATGACGATTAAATGCATCTTATTTAAAATTATTTAATTGAATACCTACACATTTAATGAAAAAAAAACACTGTTTTATCAGATAGTATGTACCTACTTGAAAATTAGTCGTTTTTCGAATTATAATTATTATGTTAAATGAACTGGAGATACATTTATTATAGAGCCTCAATAAACATATACGTATTAAATATAGTTATTTACCTGTTTCATTTAGTACCTATGGAAAATGTATTGTTATTTTGCTATCATATATTATACTGATAACTGTAAAAAGTAGGTAGGTACTTAAAACTTACCCACATTTTGATTCTATGATTTTGAAGATCACTAAATGAAAACCACGTTCATTTATAAACACGACTTCTCATGTACCACGTAAACTACATATACGAGTATATATATATATATATATTTATATATCCACTTTAATGTTAGATTGAAAGATAGTAGATCCACACAATGCACATCTTTATACAATTTTTTATTTCAAACGGTTGTTATCAGTTATTAGATATAATTATGGTTTTCGTGGTAAACAAACTGTGCACCATACATTATGTTATCAGCAAATAGCACCGCCAAAATTCAAATATCTATAAATTGACTGTTAATTTAAAATAATGGTCTACCCTCTCAGTGCGAGGTCAATTGCCTGATACTAAAATTTATATTAAATATGTTAATGAGTATTAAAATCTACATAGGTCCTTAAAACATAAATAAGACTTACCTATATTTTTATTCTACGAATTTTATGAATATTTAATGATAACCACGTAATTTAAGGACACGAATTCTTATGTATTCCGAAAAGTACATGAACTATACCTATTCAAATATTAGATTGAAATCGAATAATTATTTATGATAACGTATTTAAAAATTTTCAAATCATATAAATTTTTCAAATAATAAAAGATTGATATCAGTTATTGGGTTATTATAGATTTTGTGATAAACGGTGCGTAATCTATGGATTATATCAATAGGTAGTACCGCTGAATTTCAAATATCTTTAAATATAACGCTGATCTAAAACAGTCTTGATGTCTTCGTTTCCAAATCGAGATCAAATGTATCAATTGACGTCACGGAGGTCAAATTCGCGTTTCTCCGATGTTTTAACGTCCGACTGAACCTTTTTTGTCTTCGAATCGTTCCCATCCGGCTGATATGATCAGTTCTGTTTATCAGCCGACTCTATGGGATAGTGAGTTTCTACAGAAGTATAAGTGCAATACAAATACACATTTTTATATAAAAGTAAAAAAACATAATCATTTTAGATTCCCTAATTAATTTCAAATTTCTCTTCAGTCAGGCACTATTTGGCACTGGAATTACATATATATGTAGTTACATCTACAAGTAGTTACATTTACAAGGAGTTGCATCCGGTAGAAGTTGCCGATGAAGCTCTTCTGGGGGTTTGGGGGCTTGCCTCAAACGAGAACCAGAGCTTGTCTTATATATAAAATGCTAACTTTTTTTAACCGTTTTTTCCATGAGAAAACTTTTATAGAAATTTAATTCCCCGGCCCGTTTTCACCGCCACTCGATGCGTGTTTCTTTGTTGACGGTAAATATTCTAATACACATTCACACGGGGTCACGATCAAAATCTGCATGCCCCATAAAATTGCTAATCATTACTCTTTAGAAAACGCTCCAGCCCTATTCAATGGGTTAAATCTTTTTAAACCGGACAAAACTGTTTACTGGCGAAGCCGGGTAATGCAGCTAGTTAGGTATATAATTAAAAATATCGAATAATAATGATAAAAGAAAATCTTATATGTACCTATCATGCACCTTATAGGACACTAGATGCTATATAATAATATATAACGTGTGAATGTGTGGTGTGAAATCAAATTAGTGCTGGTTCTTACCTGTTTTGCATGCACACAAAGATAATATTTCATCATAATTTTCCTGCTGACTTTGGCAATTAAGTATTATATGTGTCGGTTAATTTCGTTTCGTTTCGATTTCGTCCCCTCATTCAAATTCGAAGTAATCTAAAACAATGTTATTTCATGTTAACTTCTAAATAACACATTGCATATACCTAAAATAGTTTTGGTAAAAACTAAAATCGATTTAAAACTGTAATAATATATGACTTATGGGTTGTTATACACATAAATTGACGTATTTACATAAATATAAATTTTATGCCTAGGTGTAATTGAATGTATTGGACATTTCCCTCTTCCACATATATTGGAAATTCCCCCTCCCCCTGAATATTTCCCACCTATATAAATAAAATGTAAAAATTTACAATATGTAAATAAGAAATTATATATATTTAATAACCGTTAATGCTTCATAATTACTGATAACCGTATTGGAAAATTTTTCTAATAATAAATAGTCACACAAGAAAGTTCAACAAAACCATAAAATAAAAAAGGTAATTCATAACTAGTCTACGTCTGAATTTTTGCGCGCTGCGAATACTATACTGATTAAAGACCACTGTGTGGCTTCACATAATTATATTTACAATCACTTTTAAATTGTTTTTTGCTCAATTTACATCTACTGGTGTACAACAATTTAATCGGATTACAATACTTTGTACAAATAATTAGTGATGGTACTAAATAGCAGTATATTATTTTATTTTAACTTGCGCTCCTACACTGTAACCTATAGCAGCTATTAAAATATTATTGTTAACCTGTATTTTTGTGTTATCAATACTAGCTGAACTCTTATATCATTTTCATAGCCTGCTGCTCATTTAAATTATAATTTTTATAAAATATATCTAATGTCTATAGTTATTTCAATGATAATATTAAACAATGGTAGGTACTAGAATTAAAATATAATATTAATTATTATGATGGAAGTTATTATTAATATAATATTATATTAATAAAAAATGTTAATTTAAAGGTAGGGTCAGTGTACCAGTTATTTTACCTACCTAACTATAATTGTGCTCAAAATAATAGGTAAGTTAGCAGCTCAGTTGTAGAAAGCAGTACCTAAACTATATTTAGTTATGCATAGCAGTCACTGCTATTTTAGCAGTTACTATCAGTAAAATTTAGCATGTTCTAACGTATTTTAGCATGCTAAAAATAAGAAATGCTAAAAATTGCTGCTATTTTCCACTGCTATTTTTAAATAGCAATAGCATTAGCAGTTTATTAGCGATTTGTAACCACCACAAATAATATTCTATTCTACAATCATTTTACTGAATACGAAAATTTTGTACCTATCATTAACAATTACGACAATTTACAATAAAATAAATGACAAACAAAAATCATAATACGAAATACAAATATCAAACGTATAAAGTCCGGACCACCCGTAGGCGCGCTTGTGTATCTCAAATAACAAATAAATTATAAATAATTACCTTAAATTATCTATATATAATATTATATGACTTAGGTACTACCATTGATTATATATTAGAATTATATGACACTACATAAAAATAATTTCTGAAGTATTGTTCAAAACTCGTCTGTAATGAAAATATAGATTAATAAATCTAGGGATATATAAGTTAGGTTAAGAGTTAACATAGAGTCATTGGCCAAACATTCTAAAATGTTTGTACCTAAGTTAGAACTTATGAATTACCTATATACAATCTATATTATTCATTATCTTTTCCTACTAGAGGAAGTATCTTTTGGGGTCGTGAATTCTTTTATAAGTACCTACCCAAAAATCTTACTTATGAGGAACACAACTGTTCCTCTGAATATAAACCTTGCCAATTATATTTGGATTTGATAATTATGTTGCCAATATAAAAGATTGGTCTTTTAGAATTAATTTGCCAATATAAAGGATTGGTCTTATAAATTATATTATTTCTTACCTGTCGTGATCAGGAACTTGTATCTTCTC
>JAIPRL010006246.1:0-13902 GCA_025469235.1 Pemphigus obesinymphae
ATTATAAATAAATAATTCATTTTGTTTGATGTAATATATTAAAATGTGAATAGTAATAAGAATAGTACTAATTTTTTTAATTTTATTTTATTTTAAGAAAAAGAAACGAAAACGGGGAAATGTCTGATGGGGAATTGTATTGGACGGGGAAATGTCCGACGGGGAAACGGGGTCGGGGAAATGTCTGATGGGGAAATAATTGACGGGGAAGTGTCCGGTTACCGACAGGACTGCTCAGCTACTCAGTATGTAATGGTAAATATAACAAATTTAATGAACAAATTATTATAGAAATATAGAAAGAAGTATGAATAGGTATAATTATCTAAGAATTGCCAGATCATTTATTCTTAAACATTATTGATTATTTGTCAAGTCAAATAATACCAACTATGTTATATTATTTATAACAGATAACATTATATAAAACTAAAATATTTTTAAGAATACCACGTGTTAGTTAACATCATTTTTAAGTAATGTCTGTATTAACTTTTAACATTTAACTATATAAAAAAGTGGCCTTATATTAACTAAGAACATTCACTGGTTGATTTAAGCATTTAATTCACCTATCCTTGTTGTTGCGTCATAATTGAATATATTACTATATATATATAAGTAATTAATTTGATATACATTATCAAACATATTATTACATTGATTATCACGAAACGAATGCAATAATTAATTTATATTATTATTTTTTTGATTATTAAGTATTTGAAAATCCAATATTTAATTTATGGTTTTTCCATTCAAAAAAGTAATATAGAAACACAACTATTAAATTATTGTATAGATTCCAATGTAATTGAGTCATATGCATTTGAAAAAACATATATATATATATATATATATATATTTAATATTAACATACACGCAATTCACTTTGATTGAAAACAACTGAGGGCATTTAAAACTTAATAGAGTTAAATTTTATGAATTTGCATAATATTCTCATTATCCATCTGATTTTTTTTACTGCAGTATTCAGAATATGCTATGCTATAGCAAAATCTTGTTTTCCACCTAAAATACTAATATAGATGAGTCATATAATAGATATTATTTCCTAAGATTATTTTAATTGATATAATTCTTTTTCCCACAACAAAACTGTACCTTTAAATGATCTAATGATATAGCAAAATAATAAAAAAAAATTATAACGAATACAATTGTTGGTTTCATATATGTTTTATATAATTAAACTAAAACCTTTATGTTAAACGTTAATTTATTATAATTTAATATTTTTTTAATGTTAATTTTTTCTTCTAGTTTATAATGGGATATATACTCTAAATGTTAAATTAATAAGTAGGTATTAAAAAAAATATATATTTATCCTAATATAGTGTAAATTATTAAAACATTAAAAACATTAAAATATGTAAAAGCCACCCTGATAATAAAGATTATTACTATATATTATCTATTAAACTATTTTTTTGAAGTACCCAAAAGGCTGTTAATACTGAAATAATTAGGTATCATGTTTCATTTTCAGTGTTATTCAGTCGAGTATATTGATACAAAGTATTTTTACAATAGTTCAATTGAGGGGCAATACGGGATAGTAACTCGGTGATATTCGACCAACCCAACTTAATGGAAAGTTTTAGTTTTAAAAAAATTACTAAAGGTTTCTCTCGGGGCTTTGAACCCAAATTAACACGATACCGTTGATAAAGTATAAATATCACTAAAACTCTAAGTACGTCTGAAATCAAAATACTCTTGAATACCAGATATTCATACAATTTTCCTAATTTAAATTTTGATACTAAAAATATTAATTTTCATAATTAATATTTTTATTAAAAATGTGATTTTAAGTGAAAGCTAAAATTATTAAATAAATTCACTACGCTATGAGTTAGAAATCTTAGACGACATATTATGACTAAAAAAAGATAAAAGTAATATATAATAATAACTTTAGGATTGTTTTTTTCCCATAATACACACGATAGTCTTATTACTATCATGTTTTTGGTTTAAAATACAATAATATAACAATAGGATTAAAAAACTATTAATCGGTAATATGAAAGTTTTACATTCATAGTATTATATTTTTTACTCGTGACATATTATATAATGAGGGTGTCAATAGGGAATACCTGAGAACCTCAATTTATTTATTAGGTCTATGAGTAAAGTATTTTTGGTGATAATATATTCAGATAATTTAAAAAAAAGTGATGAAATGGGTAGGTCTTATTGTATTAAATATTATTAGAAGATTAAAGATAACAAATATATAAGTCAAATAGATAGTATATTATTAACTTATTATATTAGAACTAATAACATTTAACCGGTATATCATCCTTATGAGTCCATCTTGATCAAATTACTGTTGTCTAAGAACAATTTTAGATATACAGTCGTAAAATTCTATTCCATGTGAGTTCGTGGACTGATTTTTAGGAATCATTTGAAACAAGCTTTATATTAAAATGATTGCACTCCAGATGTGTATTTAAGTTATCATTGGTTTAGAAAGATTTTTCACAAACCACACAATTGAAAGTTTTTTTTCCAGGATGAGTTCATATAATCCATAATAACAAACGGCTTTTTATTATGTTTAATGTTATTTATTTTTCCGAGAGAACGATTTAAGATCGATGTCGCATGAAATAGGCTTGTTATGTCTAGCCTCGAGTGAGAAAGGTCATCTCCAACAAAGGTCATTTTCCCGTGGTTAGATTTTAATTTGCAGAAAACGAATGAACTTCACTTATAAATGAAATAAACAAAACAATTATTGTCAGTAAATTATTTATAATTTTGATAAAATTTCGATGAATTTTTACAGTTATAGAAAAGATCAACATTTTTCAGAAAACGAATGAACTTCACTTATAAATAAAATAAACAAAACAATTATTGTCAGTAAATTATTTATAATTTTTATAAAATTTCGATGAATTTTTACAGTTATAGAAAAGATCAACATAGTTTATTAGTTTTGTTACTTTGCCATACAATTTGTTCATCTTAGTGTAGTCACATAATAATTGATTTTAAACATAAAATATACAAAATATATGTAATGTTAAATTATTATCTATACGTCTAAAAGAATATTAATTATAAAATTAGAATTAATTATATTAGATTAATTACAATTCTAACAATTCATTTTATTTATTTTTTGTTAGTTGAAAATGTAATATTGAATTCATTACTCTTTCATTAAAAATACAATTTAGAGGCATGATGAAATAATTATAGATAAGATATCAATGCAATTCCGTCAAATGCACACGAATATATGTACCTATTATATTAACATACGCCATAATATGCATTTAATCGGAATATTGCTAAGGGTGTTTTGAAACTTTAAAAAAGATTAAACTTTATGAATCTGCATATTATTCTCATTATCTGTGTGTTCTTGTGACTAAAGTTTTCTGTATAATAAAAGAGTATTTTTCCCCACAAAACCAACACGGATAAATTGTAATAATATTATTATCAGTTATTTATATATATAAATAAATTAATTGTATTATAATACACCTGCATTTCATTTAGAGTAAATATTAAACATTCTCTTTACCGAACTCTGAAAGCACAAAAGTATACAAATAATGAGAATAATAAATTAATTATTGAACTTGTAAATTATTAACTAAAATTAAAGTTCAAATTAATTGAAAATGAGAACAACAAATTAGTGAAATAATAAAAGTGAACCAATACTATATATTCATGTTTCGTTCGTTTATGTTGGACTTGAATGAAATTGAATCCAAGGTTTGTTTTCAATACAAATTGAAATATTTTACCATGAATATTATAATATGCATTGGTTATCTATAGAATTGTTTCCATATTATTATGTATAATATGACCTAACCATTAAATTTAATTGTATTTCAGATATTTTTCTTCCTCACATCGTATGCGATACCGCTGGTGATCATATGCATCCTGTACGTGCTGATGCTGATGAGACTATGGAAAGGAGTGAACCCGGGCGGACAACCACCGTCGGCTGAAAGTCGGAGGGGCAAGAAGCGCGTGACCAGAATGGTCGTGGTTGTGGTCGCCATATTCGCTTTCTGCTGGTTTCCAATACAAGTAAGTGTTTGTGATTTAATACCCATGATTATCATTTAGGGATGGTATATGAATTGTGTAAGTCTCGACCAAAAAGACACTCTACAAGTAGTAAAGCTGTATTAAGGTCTACGGTAATTTCCATCACTCTCCCACCAGCTTGGGTGTAATTCAGATGTACGTAGTTAATTCCAATACTGCATTTTTCATTAATATTATAATGGACATATTATGTCAACGATATCTGATTTTTAACATTGTGGTATCATAAATTGACGCTCTACTTTGTATTATTTCCCATATGTCTTCAGTCGTTCAGTTGTCAAGACGTTCTGGTTGTCTACCTATTTCTTTACTATTCTACTTCTCCGACTAAATGAATCTGTATATGCGTCGTAAAACATACCTCCATGTAATATATATATTTTTTATATTCATGTATTTACCGTCCAAATATTAGTTGGCCGCAATTGTCTATTCTTCGTGCTTCTTCACAACTCTATTTAATTCCTAGTAAAATTCATAATATATGCCATCAAAAAAATATCAAAAAATGTATTGATACATATTCAAGTGGTAATTATTTATATATTATGTATAATTAATTATTCTTCTACAATCTTCTGGCGAAGTGTAATTATTATCATTTGTGTAACTTTCTGTTCCATCATAATTAAAAAATGCATGAATTATTTTCTTTAATATTACAAAATTTCAGTTCCACATAGTGCCAAGCTCTAAACATAAGCCAAGTAACGCAAGACTTCGGTCGATTTTTCCACATATTTATGTCAAATTTATTCAATATAAAATTATTATTTTTTATTCGGATTACTTTTAAGCATGATTTAATGTATTCATATTATTTAATTTGACACAATGTATTATTTATATACCTCGTCAAATATACGAATGCCTCTTTCTAAATTCTCGAAATCCCTATTGAATTTTATACCTCGATGACGTATATTGAATGAGAAATTGTCTTCGGGCACCTGTGGTTGTTCTAGTTAATAAACTACAAATATCCCTTTACTCAATCCATAAAAAACTATAACAACGCTAATATAATACCCAATTTTTGGGTCAGAATATACCCTTGGTAACCTATTTTTGATTGAGATAAAATGTAGAATTTACATATATCCACATAAACACTTTACCTAGACATTGTCGGGATGGAATTTAAATCATTCCGCAGGCTTTGGCCGGAATATTTACACTGCCTCGGAGGTAGCTGTTATCTTCGCCTAAGATACTGCTGATGTCCTTTGACTGATTTGTTGTCCCTAAAAACAGGCTGGGGAAATGATGACTCGACAGAATGCTCATTACTCACGTTTCACTCTGACATCTTATTATATTATTGTTATCATTATTGTCACAATCATATTATTTTTACATTTTCATTTTTGTTTTGGTTTGTTTTTTTAATCCGCTTTTTAGTTTTTTAAACACGCGCACAGCACTTAAGATCCGCATCGCTAATGGTGGAAATCCTTTCACAGCCATCGAAACCCTTAAAAAAAATAATAATCCCAACGATTCCCGTATCAAAAATACTTAGCAGTCTTTTATTAGTCATTCAGGTTGTATAGTCGTTAAAAATATAAAAATATTTAAAATATTATTTTAAAATTGTATGCTGAATGTACGCATTATGTATTTAATATAGAAAACAAAATTAACCACAGCTAAAAAGGTCAACTTCTATTATATAAATCGTGTATCATCTATGTCGTTAAAAAAAAAATTATAAAATTTAATTATAAATTATATTTAATATTCTTTATAATTAATACCAATATGTATACAAATATTAAATTATTATTTTTTCTTCCACTTAAAAATTTATAAAATTCTAGTTTAATGAAATGTGGTACTTTAGCATGTAGCCTTTTAGTTATAACATTATTCAATAACAATATTATGTCCTGCGAGTAGATTTCTGAGAACTGAATCTCTGGTGATTGGAATTTTAATATTAAGCTTAGGAGAAAAAGAATGAAGAAAATGTTGTATTTCTCTTGAAATTATAATAGAATACGAATAAAAAATGTAATAATAATTTTAAAATTTCTTATTGGACGTCTCGTCAGTATCTGCACTTTTTATAGTTGAATAATTAATTGAGTAGCCATATTTATTGAAATAACTAAGAGTTTGTAAGTTATACGTGGTTATATATTCGAAATATAATATAGCCAACTTGTTTGGATAAAAAATGAACATTTTATTTACATAGTATATCTTGTTATACACTTAAAATTAACATTTTGAAATTCGATTCGAAAATAACATAAAATATCTACCTATCTGTAAAATCAAAGTTGTAATTACATAAAGAAAATTATATTTTGACTAGAATGATAAAAGAAATAACATCTACTATCGGTATATATATAAGTTAAAAGTATGTCATACCTACACATTTTCAATATAAACATGCATTAGCATTTTTTATTTTTATAAACTTACAAACATGTTAAAAATACAAAATAAAAACAAATAATAAAACACAAACAACCTAATAACATTATCTAACGCCATATGTAGCCTTTTTGATATATTTATTATTTTAAGATTTATAGTTATTTAAACCTCCCCCAAAAATAAAAATAAAAATAAAAATGTTTTTTATCAACTTATAAAATATGTAAAAATGTACACATTAAAAATCAGTAGGGCATTAGATAATTTTGTTCTGTATAATTTATTTTTAATCATATTTATAGAATATTCTCAAATCAATAAACATGAAAATACGTAAACATATTTATTTAGGCAAATATCGTAATTACATAAAAATAAAAATTACATTGATACAAGAATATTTTGAAATTATTGGATTTTCACTTCTATAAAAAAATCTTTAGAATCGTCTTTACAGAATCACTTAGAAATCGTGCATATGACAACTTATTAATACATTTTTATTTAATTCGACTTTATTTTTGGAAAAATGTCTCTTATTTGAGTTATATATATATATACCTGTATATATATATATACATTTATATACAATGTACAATTTAAAATGTAAATCAATTATTTTATCTTTCGTAATAAATATACTATAAATTACTTTTAAACTCTTAGAAAACTCTACCTATTTAGTACTGTTATGACATATTTTATTTACCTAAGTTAAATTAAAATTTTCAAAATATTCATTACACACATTCTACTACTACTAGTAGTATTATATAGATAGTATTCTACTATCTGATATACCATTAATTATTAATTATAATAATGTATTTAATTATACGTTATATTTAATTATATGTCATTGAAGTAAATTTACATTTAGTCAATAATATAGATAGAACAATAGGTATTTTTCAAGATAAGGTAAAAAAACAATTTTCATCCCGATGATGTACCTTCAATATATATAACACTGTATATAATACATCAAGCCACATTCTAGGTCTCTATTTAGATGATTAAGATAACATTAGAAATAAAATAATCATATTTATTTCTCAAGATTTCCAATACAAAGTAAAACAATATTAAATTAATATTAATTTATTCATTAAAATTATTATGAATAGTTTTGAATCATATTTCATATAGAACTATACTAAATTACATGCAAACACGAAACCTCTTCCATTAAATTATTATTTATTTTTATTGTTAAAATATTCAGCTTTTTTTCAGTTTTAAAACTTTATATATATATAATTATATATTATATACTTTATATATAATTATTGTACACGGATTTGTTTTTAGTTTAAAAAGCTATAATAAATCATGAGTAAACTTTTATCACTGTTTAGTCAACGTTAAAGGTTTTTTTTTTAATTACTAAGACAATCTTTGTATAATTGTTTGCAACTTGATATTTAAATAATAATGTTTCGGTTCTTAAAATAATTAAAATGTCAATTTGTATAATTTTTTAAATTTCGCGAACATTTATATAAAGACATTTTTATATATGTGTATCAGTCTTTTATTTAATTAAACTTAAATTTGAGTTCTAATGAAAATATATTGGTATATCGTCATATATTATTAAAGTGATCACTTACCAGGTAGGATTATTCTTATTTTGCGATAGTTTGTATAGTTATTTAAATTCAGTTATTTTCGGACGGTGAGAAGAGAGGAAATGAGGGGGAAATATGAAACTAATTTTTTTGTAAAATATAGTTAGAAATAAGAATATTTTCATCCTTCTCATCTGTATATATATTAACTATAAATTTAAATAAAAAATTCAACTAACAACAAATACGTATGATATATAAATTGTTGTAGTGTATAACCAAAGTTGTTTTCCAGCAGTTTTTTATATTATTTTTCATTTCTATGAAACTTTTTATTCGCACTATGATCCCGAATGGATAAAAAATGAAGGAGAATAATTTGAGTGTTATTGTGAAAGTATATTATGTACTCTTTTCCTAACTGGAAGAAGGCTTATATAATATTGTCATTGTATTTTATGGCAGTTTCCATTTTGTGATTGTGACACGATATCAGTTAATTTTTATATAAGGGGTGATGTACGGTTTTTGTTACGGATAAAGTAAGTAGGTACTAACCGTCGGTTTTCTGCGGTTGGTGGTTGATAGTGGACGGTATCTCTTTTTGTGTTTGGTAAAGACGGTAGATGAAATGGACGACTTGGGCGGTACAGAATATTTTGAATAAAAAAAGAATACACTTTTTGGTTTTGTGATATAAATAACAACTTTTGAAACATAAATAATAAAAATCACAATAACGGTTTAAATTTACAAATTCGGTAAGTACACATTAAACAAAACAAAATATAAAATACAATGATGCGGTGCGGTGTAGTTGACCGGTGTTGGCGTACGGTACGGAACTGATCGCAATGAAAATAAAATTATATTCATTACATTAATGAGTAATTAATTTAATCTTATTAGATATTGTAACTGTGAAGGGATTTGACAGAATATGTTTTACTTAGAACTACTTTACAATAATAATTTAATATAGATAATATAGGAATAACTTCAAACAAACCGCCACCTTGAAAAGACCGTCCTTCAGATTAAACAATTTTAAAGGCACAGGGGACGTTTCAGCAGGGCGGTGAATACTTTAACTTCCTATGTTTTTATTTTATATTTGACAACTGTGTCAGAACAGGGATTGACTTCTATGAATCGAGCAACTTTCCAGGGTAGTGGTGGTATAGGTCATTGACTATGACTAAATAGTAGTGCGGAGGTGAAGTAATGTATGGAAATCCCTCCACAATTTACATAAGTCTTTATATTTTTGCAATAATTAGCCAAATGTTCACTAAAACATATGAAACATCGTTTTATGTCTTTTATAATCTGAATATCTTCTTTTGGTGTATTTCTCTTTAACTGAGGACAGTGAATAATCAAGTGACCTGGTTGTGATTTATACGCTTCAACATGTCAAACATGTTAAACGACCTCTTCTCGTGTTGGCTACTCTGATAGTTGCTATCTTGTGTAATCTTTTATTCCGACTTGCCACTAACTAGAATGATTGATTTTATCAATTTGTTGGCTTTAAAATGAGATTTCTCCTTTGAATTAATGAGGCTAACTGTGGTAGACTTACCAAACTTGGTTAGGAATACCACGAATTCTATAACAGTTGAATCTTCAGTTGTGTCAATAAACAATTACCAGTGATCTCTAATTTGTTGATCCAACTTTTTCTGTAGTAATTGTTAAAGAATTGGATTCCATTGATCAACGGAATGTGATAGATTATCCAAAGCACCAAAGGGTCTCGGTAATTACATTTATTAAATTTTGGATCAATATTACATTGCCAAGAAAAGACTTGAGTGCATCAAAAAATACCTCAAAATGACTATATGCGATAATCCGGCATTTTCTATAAGTTTTAAAATCTAAAATCTAAATAAGACTTAAGATATCTGAATTTTAAAACTGAACTTATTTGTGAATTTTGATATATAATAGTATCGAACATATTTCTAAAATTTACGTAGTCTTTCTAATTTTCTTTAAATTTCAAAAAAATGTGTTGTTCAAACTATTTTAAACGTTTGCTTATTTGGTTAGCTTATATCTTAGACCCAAAATAAACTTCTTCGAAATCCTGATCTTTTTATCTAATCCTTATCGAAAACTTATCTGGGTCAACGATATCAGTTTTCGTAGTTTTAGGTTTACCCATCTGCCGAATAATGGCTGTTAACTGATCTTCACATAAATTATTTTAAATTTTGTATTTACGGTCTTAGTAGCGCTTTCAACTGAAAGAGCCTTCCCAGCATCATAAATATGCTGTAATATGCTTTTTTGCAATTCGGTTATCACGTACTTAATATGGGTATGTTTTTTTCCTTTTTATTATTATTATTTTGAATATTACTTGAGTCACGGTCTATATTGTGTAGGTAAGCATATTAAATAATTAATAATATAGATAAATATTCCGGTGTAATAACACTTCTACTATAGCTGGTTGATAATCTTATATTATAATAATATTATGAATACGCATATCGGATTGTATACGGATTCGCTATGCAGTAATAATAATATGAATTATACTTTTATTATCTATGTAGTTGTATGCTATATGCAATCAGTCGGTAGTATTTATGTTCAAAGAGTCAAAGTCCAATCTTAAATATGTGTAAAGGTGTTTTTTATTAGGATATTAATATCCTAGGAATGACGGACAAAATTATATACGGTAAAAAATATAAATACATATCTAAATATAATATTATAGTAACATGTTAAACTGAAAATCTGTAGATGTACCTACATAATAGAAATATAGTATATTACAGACAGCCAACTATTTAGTAAAGGATGAAACTCTAAAAAAAAATCTGCATCTACTCATGTTTACAGTAAAGATAATACAAACTATAATATCTATTCCAATATTTTATTCTTCCATAAAATGACTGTTAAATGATAAGATATTGTCATATCTGTATATACAAAACAAATTTAAAATTAAATGTATCTCCATAAATATAGAATTTTTTTGTAGAGTCTGTAGTAAATACATAAATTAATAGCAGATAAAGTAAATTGAATAAAAAAAAAAACAATAATAAACTACAAAATTATAATTTTAATAATATTATAGGCTTCTATAATAGTATAATTAAATTAATGAAAAGTTTTTCTCACTTCCTATAAGATTTGATGTTTTGGAAATATATATTTTTTGTTAAATATATGAAGACTATATAATATTATATTTTGGAAGTTGTAAAATAAAACATCATAAAATTACATTTTATCGTGATTTATTATTTTTAATTTTTATATTTATGATCAATATAATAATGCTTTATAAGGTACCAATTTTATTTTATTGACAATTTGTACATTTTATGTATTGGCAATAAAAATGCTTTATTTCAGCAAATATTATCGATCAGTGAGTACATTAAAAGTAACTGTAAAACCCTAGAATCTAGATGCACATATAGTACAAATCAAATGATTTATTAATCGATCAATAGCATTATAAAAACCATTTTTCAAATCATTTTTGTTAATATTTATCAATTAAAATAATAATTGAATATATATTATTAATAAAAACTACAATACACAATATTGACATCATATTTTAGAAACTTAAATTGCTTATTTGTATCTGACAAAAATTCGGTTTTTTTTCTTTGTATATTGAAATAATTCAATATGTTATTCAACTTGAATACAAACTAACTTCGAAAGTTTGAACAGTGTTTCTTCTTTTATGTGAAACATATAACTTATTATAAATTGCCATCTATTCTAATATGGTTGTAAATATTATATTTATGTTATACCTTATATTGGTTTCTGGCCAAGATATATAACATGAAAAAAGGTTTTAATATCTACGTTCTATATATATAAATTTTTTAAAAATTTTTTTTTCAACGAATATACATATTTTACACGTTGTTTACATTATGTTATATTGAAAATACTATGTTTACTTTTTAAAATCTATGTAAATTCAAAAACTGAATATTTATATTTTATACTCTTGCAATCTCTAATATATATTATATCTTATACATAATATTAATAAAATTATTCAGATTCAAACGTTAAAAATTGATATTAATCATCTTAAAATATTTGATTATTATATAGTATAAACGTCGTATTTTAATTTAATTTTAAATATGTTCTAAAGGGAGTTTTATGAATGGAATAAAAATTTAAATTAAAATAAAATGTGTGTTAGTGAAAAAAATAGGTAAATGTAATACATATATTTAATTACGGTTAAGATTACTCAAACCTATGTATGATGATTGAATTGATATTATATATTTTTTTTATATTTTGAGAAAGTAAATTGAAGTATTTTGTAAATTTACTATTAATATTATAAGTATTAAATATCTCAACATAAAGTTATGCCTTAAAAATATTTTTAAATCTAAAATATTGAAAAATAATATCTGAAAATGACTATTTTATTCAATTTTGCTAACTGAAAATATGCACTTCTAATAATTGGATCAAGTCTTCTAGCTAAAAGTTGTTACCAAGAAAAGAATAAGAAATGCGATTTTAAAACTACTATCATTCTCGCTCCACTCAAAATACTAATACTTCTCTATTGTGCTAAGTAGGTTTTAATACTTAGCTAAGTATAATATTTATTCTTTTAAATCTAATTTTTTTAATAATACAATATATTATACTATTATAGGATAGGTATTAAATGATATTATAAATGTTATTGAGTTTCCTAAAATATTAATTTTAATAATATGTACAGATAATGCATGAATATAATTAAATAAACTTTAAAAATCATTAGGACTTATTAAAGTATATTATAGAAATGTATCCAAAATACCAAAGCAACATCGCATTTAAAAGTCAATAAGTAGGTATACAAAAATTAACGTAAAATATCGTAAAACAATATATGTGTATAAAAATATATAATATAATTTAAAACGTAATATCCAGAAATCTTCAATATTAAAAATACCCACTTTTAGAATCAGTTTATATATAGCCATATATTTGTTTATTTAATTTATATAATATATTACAAAATATTATTATAAAAAAAATCATGTTCCTGTAATAATAATTTGTACATATATTATACCTATGTAAAATGTATATTACTGTATTTTTATTAAGGTTGATATTTTGCAACTTATTATGTAATTTTAATACAGTTAAGTTCTGCATAAAATGTAAATATTTTTTATAAAAGGTAAAAATATATTAAAAATATTAAAAAGTGCAATAAATGTCATTGTGATGGAATATCGGTTAAAATCATTAAACATGTAGCTGATAAAATAATAAGTCCTTTAACACACAGTTTTAATTTAAGTATTAAAAACAGTATTTTTCCAGAGAAATTTAAAGTGGCAATAATTAAACCCCTGTTTAAAAATGGGGATAAAACATGTTTAAATAACTACAGACCCATTTCTATGTTAAACAATTTCTCTAAAATATTTGAAAAAATTGTTAAAAATAGACTCATCATATTTTTAGAAAAATTTGAACTTCTGTCCAAAAATCAATTTGGTTTCAGACCTGGTCTAGGTACGGAAAATGCATTATATAGCGTCACACGTTTTATTAATTCTGCACTTGATGATGAAAAGAAAGTAATGGCGATATTTTTAAATTTAACTAAAGCATTTGACACAGTAAATCATACAGAGCTTTTAAATATTTTGCCTTAATTTGGTATTATTTCATCAAGTTTAGATTGGTTTAAGAGTTATTTGGAAAACAGAAGGCAAATAGTGCGAATAAATAGCTTTATCGGGAATGAAATGGTAATAAACTGTGGAGTACCACAAGGTAG
>JAIPRL010006246.1:14002-28291 GCA_025469235.1 Pemphigus obesinymphae
ATAAATGTTCCTCGGGATTTTACAAATATTAAATCTGTGTTAGAAATTGATATGTGTGTGTCCCTACATGTTAACATTTATTTCGTTAAATCTTTTTGTCATGTGTGTGTGTACGATATCATTACACTTCCAATAACTTACGATAATACTCCATGAATTAATAGGGTATTACATAAACTACCATATAAGATCAAATTCGAATAAGACATAAATATGTAGTTTCCACCATCGAAATCGTGAGTCAAAAAGGGAACTTCAAGTTTCGTGGCTCAAAATAACCCGGAAAAACACAGAACAATCAGTATATGTAGGGGTTGCACTGAACAGAATCCTCACGTTTTAAGAATAATGTAAGACACAAAAATAAAAGTTCAAACGAGGAATAACCTAATGTCGAAACTAGCAGGTAACAAGTATGGTGCAACGCCAAATACAGTCCAAACTTAGCACTATGTTATCCCTTAGATGGTACGTTTACCCCATATGGAATTACTCAAAATATACTAAATACGTCAATATGGCACTAGTGAAACCTGTAGAGTGATAACTGAATGCCTCAAACCAACGCCATTAAAATTTATCTATATATTAGTGAGGATAGCTCCATCAGGAATACGAAGAAATACAACCACCTACATATAAAGATCCAAACAAATTATGGACCAATGACATCATATAAATTTATAAACCCGAAGAATACTTAAACCACGAATTTTTTTATTGTTAACTTAAAATTGACCCAAGATCCTCCAAATTAGCTCAGATAACGTAAATGGAGAGAAGATCTGCAAGATCAAATTCCATTCTAACCTGCTGAACGACTAATAAATAGGTTAAGAGCAGAAGGAGCAAGAATAAACATGGTAAAATTAGCATATCAAGAAGGATCGGATACATGTGAATGCGATGAAAGCCAATCCGATGAACATCTAATACGGTACGCCCTATACCTACCAGGATGCACAACGCATGACTTGGCTCTAAACAATGAAAAGCCATATCAGTAGCCACCTACAGACTTAATCAAAATATTAAAAATACTATGACTTAAATAATATTATATAGGTCCAACACCGGATACGAAGATGATAGAACATAGAACAAAAGGATAGAAGAAGATCGAACAATTAAATAGTCGAAAATCAAATATACATAACCATCATGATCGAGATAAAAATGATCAGATGTAACAATTTTATTTTTTCGCTCAATTACTGACAGATTATACTTAATTTTAAATGGTAAAACTGATTGAAATAATTAAACAATTAATTATTATTATTATTACAGCATATTATAAATATACTGGCTGAATTATCCAGCTTCGTCCATGAACAGTTTGTTTGGGTATGATAGTAGTTAAAACATAGAATGTAATATTATCAAAAATAAAAAATAGTTACAGATGCATTCATATATGATAAATAGTAGATTATAGTTTATTTGACATGACATTAACAAAAATACAGTAGTTATATAAAAATATAGTTCACAAATTTGCTAACTTGAATTCCCTGATTCCAACTATCTTCTTCTTCTCCTTCACCATCTCTCACAACTATTTAGGATCGGCCACCCTAGTTTTAAAATTCCACTGAATAGAATCATGCAGTTTTAGGCATATCAATCCTAGAACAGGTAAAATATAATTTACAGTGAAAATTCAAGGTTATTCAAATTAAAGTCTGCCACCTTTAGATATTGTCCTTGAGATTTATTAATTAATTAATCGCCAAGGCCAAGCATACTGAAAATTTAAATCTTCTAAAGTATATATTTCTATATATTTCTATATCTCTATATGACAATGTAACATATATGTGCTATGTATACTCCTATTGTAAAATGTCATTATTTTGGTTTAGTTTATTATAGTCCTAATATTTATTTAAATTTTTGATAGCTTATTTATATTTTAATAATTATCACACAATAAATTGACCAAAATCACACCGTATAATATTCACTTTTCGGGAAAATCAATTTAAAAGGCATAATACTCGGGTAAAATGTATTTTTGGTTTTTGGAAAACATTTCAAATTACGGAACCATCGACTTGCAAATATTTCAAAAATAAGCGTTATTTAATCGAACATCTGTGATCCCGGGTCGTGTTATATATCCGTGCAAGGAATCGAAATTAATTTGATTAAATTTAATTTATTTTACATATTTTATACATTTGATCAATACATGATTTTAGTCTATTGGATAATTCATGATGCACCCAAAATATTTGTTCCGCATCGTCAACTCAGTACTTTGCTTTTAATATCTTAATGGCATCATAACAATTTCAAATTTTGTATTGATGTATAATAAAATGCTAATTTTTTACAGTTTTTACTATAAAAAAAATATAATGTTTCAAAATTTATCTTAGAGTTCAAAACTTATATACTTAACAATAATAATTATATTTTTAGAAGATACTAAAATACAGTATTTAAAATTAGCAGGAAATTATATTGAATACTTATTATATACTTGTAAATTTGTTTCGAATATATCAAAAATAAACAAATTAATTAATCAATTATTTAATTTGTATTATATTAGGTATACATTTTGTTTAGAGTATTGCCAGCCTATAAAGATTGGTTGTAACATTTCTAAAGTATTCGTATTAAAGAACTAAAATATTTTTTTAAGAATTAACTCTATTTCAAGTAAATTTTGTGATAGAATAATGACTTGTAAAGTATTTCCAATATTATAATATAGAAATTATAATCTGGAATACATTTACCTATGTGTGTTTTAGATAAATTAAAAAATTTTCATTGGATTCTATACTATATATTATCATGTGTTGAAATAGTAATTCTGGATGATAAGATGACGTGGTACATCTGAAAAGAATATTCAACAATTCAACATTATTTAAAGCTCTTCTAGAAAAATATTCCTTGTTAACACAATAATTGACTCATATTATATACAATTATTGTTTAATATAATGTAGTTTATCTATATAACTAGTATTATAGTTTAAGTTCAACCTAACCTAATACTTGTTATTTCAGAATTTTTTTCACATTTTTAATATTATAATCTATTCAATTTATTTAGTCTTAAATTAATTTATATATATTATATATATATTATATATATAAATATATATATAATCAAACTTGAAAACTTATTATTCTATTTTGAAGATAATTCTAATGTATCGTTTGTTTATTATTATGACATTTTATTAAAATTACTTTTCATGAAATATCGATAAATAGTTTTATAGTGTGAATTGTTAAAAGTCAAAAAACGTTTTCAAAGTTCAGTCAATATGTATTATTTCTCAAGGGAATTTCAAAAACAACAGTAAATAGTATATGTACTTGTTATTGAAAATAATTTATGGGTTTCACAGAAAAAATAGATAAATGGTTAAATGGATACGTGACTATGTGAGAGACTTAAAAGTTCTATATGTGTTTTTGAAAGTTTGAATTAAGAACGTATATTAGAATTTCGATTGTAAAAATAAAATAAAATGAAAAGTTCATTTTCAATTATTGTACAACATATTATATAAAAATTATTTTTAACACATATATGTATACAGAATGACTTTTTATCGTCATGCTACCTAGGAAACATATTATATAATTTTTAGTGAAATTTTTTCAGATAGTCATTTTTATTCACTATTATAAATCTTTCATTTTATCCACCTCCCTTTTATTTTAAAATGGCTACCTATGATTTAAATTATAATTTCTCAAAGAAATATATTATTTTAAGAACTTTCACATATATTTATTTTTAATCCGAATAAAATCATTCAGCAACAAGGTGGATAAGTACTGTACGTAATTCATAACACATATCACGCCTTTGATGGTATTTTCCCACGACTTATATTTGAATATTTAAATTCTTTATTAATTTTAAATAAATTTTTATTACTCAGATAATATTCATGGGATTTAAAAAATTTTAAATATATTCTTAAATAACTTATAATTTAAATTATTAGTAATTTGAAAATAAAAGGAGGTGAATAAAAATTTTAAAATTTTAAAAATGTATAATAGTGTATATAAATGGTTATCTATATGGTAAATATATCGCAACATTTATTTATACTTCCCGAGATATAGTCCAATAGCATATGATGAAAAAATCACCTATCTTATATTTATATATATTATAAAATATTAAGTTTTCAAAAAAAATACCATTTTATTTATCAATAATATTTCAGAATTTTAAAATTACAATCTATGAATTGTCTGTACAATTATCTGCCACTTTTAATTTTTAGAACACTGTATTTTAAAAACATATTTTCATTCATAAAAACATTTAGATTTTAAAACAAATTTACACAGTATAATTAACTTAATAGGTTTTTGTTTAATTTATGAATTTGAAAAAATTTTTGATAAATCACTGATTATTAAATTGTATGTTTTAAAAACTTTAATGATCAATTTTTATAAGTGCGTAAGTATAATGAAAATAGTTATTTAGATTCAATTGTTTTAGGAAGAAAAAAAATGCATACCAAACCGATATGCAATCAATAGTTGGGCGCCACTTGAAAAGAAATGAAATGAAATACTATGCAAAACTGTCTGAAAAATGAACAAATTTTTTTTTTTTTTAAAAAACCAATATTTTAAGTACTGTAAAAGAAAGAAATATGTTTATTATTTTTTTAGTATTTGTATAATTAAAAGAAAATATTATTAATAATATTATTATGACACAAAATATTTTGTTTAGATAAGTTTAGATAAGAAGTGCTTACGGAGGGACCGTGTATTGAATATATTTTAGTCTTCAGTTTAATAAAAACCAAAAAATAAAAATAAAAAATATCAAAACGACAATCGTAAAAAATAACTGATTTATAAACTATTAATTTGTTTCTATTATACTTCAAAATAAATTTGTATAACGTATTTTATCAATACCTATATAAATATTTAAATATCGACTAAAATCTCATTAAATTAGTTTTCTGTTAAGGTAATATTTTAAATATTTAGGTTTCTTCCTTATTCGATTCTCTTAGACTTTCCCTTTGATTTGACATATTATTCTCTATCTTGACATGACTGCATTTTTAATTTACATATATGCTCTTAAGCGTGTTTGGTCGATAACGAATATAATATACTACGGTTTTGTTGTAAGAAATATAATATTTATTTACGCTCTGAAGGCTTTTTATTATATAAATTCACACAGAATACTGGTAATTGTATACAAGTACGTACCCGTTTATATTATTATTTCGTTAAATCAGTTTTTCGAGGAGAGAATATATCCTTTATGATAGAAAATACATCTCCACTCATTATCGATTTCTCGCTTTCAATATAACGCCGCACATATGCATCTGCGACAGTTTTAGGATCATTATCTCGACAGTTCGGTTTACGACTTACCTATATAGCATTTTGAGAAGAATATATATTATGTATGGGCAATTTTACGAGTCTCATGCATGAATTTAACAGGATGCATTATCGCGCACTCCAGAAAATGCAATAAAATACGTGGTGATTCATTTTTGTCCAGACTGCCTTCCCCCTGCAACTAGTACGTCGCAGGAGGGTTTAAACATGACGATAAAAACGTTTTGTATAATAATTATCTCTAAAGGATCGTATCTATAGTAAGATAGTCAGTAAAATTCTGGTATACTTTTTTTGTTATATTTGACTATATATTTATATAGGAAAAAGTATAAAAAAAAAAAATACCTTATTATTGTATGAAGTACAACAATATTGAAAATTATACGTTAATAAATATAATTAATAACGTTTATCGGTGAGAGTACTGAAAAAATCAGAAAATGTTATAACAACATTGGTATAGGTAGGTACTATACATTTATAAGAGATATTTCGTTATTTTTTTTCGGCAGGAATTTTTTATTTTAATAGTAAAAATACACAAAATATGTTGTGTTCACTAATGATTTTTTATAATAATATTTACGAATCAAAATAAAATATGTAAAATTTTCAAAATCGATCACGAAAACCATCATGAGAGTTTATTTGAATTAATTAAATTTTTTATTTATCTTTTATTGCAAAATTACACTGTAATTTAAAAACTTCAAACATATTTAAGTTTGTCCAAAAGTGTCCATTCCACAATTTCAATGAATTTAAAGTATAAAGCTTTTTATAATCGTTGTCAATTCTGATTTATTTAATTTTGTACTGACATCATGTCGTTATCTAAATTGATAACAGGGTATTTTCTGATATGTTATATAATATTATAAATTATTTTTATTCTCATTTTTTGCATTATTTAAAATGGTATTTAAAAAAACATTGTAGTATAATAATAGTTACAGATAGATGTATCAAATTTCATGTAACAAATAAAAATATATTAGAATATTCGTTCAAACCATCGTAGTAAACAGCTTGTAGAAAAAAATTGTATGTTTTATACGAATACGTAATAAATTAACAAAATTATATTATTCTATATATTAATTCTTTTACTCTGGTTATTTAAAATTCTAAGCTTAAAATGTATTAAAATTGTTTGAGATAAACAACAGCTAATGAAAGATTTATGAACTTTAATTTAAATACGTAAGAGTAAACTATTTGCGAAAATAGTTTATATGGCCATTCGAAATATGCATGTAAAATAATATAAAATATAATAAATGATTCGGTATTAATTAAATATTTTCTTCACCATGCTAAATTCCTTGTTGGTAATTAACCTACGAAGTACTTTATGATTAAATATATAATATTGGAGTAAATAACTTTTCATGAACCGAAAAAAGTTAGTTTCCATAAAACTGTTTCCTTTGCGAAATTAATAGATTTATTGAAAACACTAAAATAACAAGAATTAAATACTTGCATACCATAAGTTTAAAGTATAAATTTGTATAGAACATTCATTACAACAATTTATCAATACCACTGGGTTATTTATAGCCTAATTCTTCCAATATATAACGAGATAAAATAAATTTGAAATAACAATGTCCAGTAATAACAAAAGTAGAAATCATTATAATATAACCATCAGAAACTGAATATCACCACTGTATTTTGACGATATTAACTATTTTTCTAAAAACAAATTATTAGAAAATAATATCTTTAAATTTAACAAAAAAAAAAAATTATTAAAAACTATATAATAAATCTCTAAAACTGTATAATATTACAAGTTGATATTGTATACAGGTGTGTAGTCAGAATTATTTTTTTCGAGGGGGAGTTGGGGAGTTGTTCATTTATAAATTTTTTACAAATAATTATATCAATTATTTAAAAAAAACTATTTTAAATAATATTTAAATGATTGATTAGGTTATTTCTAATATTATTTTTGATTTTTTTAGCTTTAAACCTATTATTATTACTTTTTTCAGATAGTCAAAAAATAGTTAATTTTAATTCACTTTTATCCTTTCAAAACATATACTTGTTATCCTTGATTACAATTATATTGTTATCATTAAGTATATTTTAAGATTTTTCCAAAATATACAAATTGACGATCATTGACGGATTTAAATAACACTAGTTGCCTCCCAAAATATACAAATTGTATCACATTCTTAAAGTGAATAAAATGTTAATTTAAAAAATAGTTGGGTAAAAATTATTTATGATTATATAAAAATATCCTCAATATTTGTCTCTGTTAAAACAATTAGTGATTCAAAAAGTTTGTTAAAATATACCTATATGTAATATGTAAAGTTTTTTCACAAAAAAAAACCAAACTTCTACTGTATGCCTTTTTTATAAAGAATTGTTTATTTTTGGCATGTAAAGAACTTAAATTTGTCAAAAACTTGAAATTATCACTGTTATAGTAAAATTTAGATTAATCGAGAAAAAATGTAGTCTCTCGAATAATCCTAAATTGTATTATAACAGAGATAATTTCAAGTTTTTTTTAAATTTAAGTTCTTTACAGACAACAAATAAACAAAACTTTACAAAAAAGGTTATCCGTTTACTTAACTTTAGGAGGAAACTAGTAAGTCCACATAATTTCTTTTTAATTTTTAAAATACAATATAAAAACATTTATTTTTAGTTATATAAATAAAAATATACGAATCAAATTGAATCGTAAATTTATAATATAGTAAATATACAGCGAATTGGAATGAAAGATAAAACCATAATATTGCCTTTACATTTTGATTAATCAATCGTACAAATTAGTGGTATTGAACGTTTCGAATTCATATTTTCAATACAAAATATAATATTCATATTTACAGAACATACAAATGTATATATTCAGCCAAATTAGTATTCATTATAGCAATAAATACGTATTCAAAATACGTATATAAATACTTTTTACAAAATGTGTATACAAAATATATACCTTCAAATCTCTAACAGTGTATGCAATATAACGTTTTCTAAACACGACATCCAATCTTAAATTTCCAATGTACTTACATAATGTTCATATCAAAATGGTCTAAAATCTATATAATCCATTTAATAAAATAATTTATTAAAATTTCTAAGAACTAATAGATCCAATGAGCAAAAATAATCAAATTTTTTTAGTATCTGACCATAAAAAAAAAAACATTTTTTGTTGCTGATACATTTATATAGTTAGTTTGACAAAAATCACATGATGTATATTAAAATATTGAATATATATAATAAGTATATTCGATTTTTTATAGTAGCTTAAATAATATTTACATAAAAATAGAAGCCTAAAAAAATTTATTGAAAAATCTCTATCATTTTCACAAGAAAAATAAAAATAAATCTCAAAATTCCGGGTATTGCTTGATAGAATGATATGTACTGCATGGTGTACCTACATAAAAATATCTA
The DNA here is from genome assembly GCA_025469235.1 of Pemphigus obesinymphae. Lineage (NCBI taxonomy): Eukaryota > Metazoa > Arthropoda > Insecta > Hemiptera > Aphididae > Pemphigus > Pemphigus obesinymphae. Next base: position 22,835 of record JAIPRL010006246.1, read on the forward strand.
AGAACAACTAAGTTGAAAATGCAGAGAAAATAAAAATATAATTTTGAACATTATATCAAACTATAAAACGTATTTAAGTTAAAATTATATTTTTTGTTGTTTGAATACAATTATACAATTGGCTATGAATTAAAATATTATATTATAGCCCGAAAGAAAATTATATTTAAATATAGTTATATACAAATTAAATTTTTAATAAAAAATGATATACCATGTGTATTCAATTATATTTTACGACTTATATTATATAGCATTAAATTTAATATGGACAATTTCATAAATTAGACCCTATAATAGATACATTGGACGTTGGCCAATAAACATAATCAATACTGGACAATTTTGAAAATTAGACCTTTTTGTACATGGTGTATTAACGTGGAAAATTGGAAATTTTCGTATACTGGACAATATATTTTATAACCAATCGAACCATGTTATAACTTATAATATTTTTAACATATTGAGCTTATGCCACAGTGATTTATTTGATTATTAGTTGTTGTACTTTGAACAGAAAGCTATAATAATATGTGGAAAAATTTTCAAAAATAATATTATAATATTTTAATAATTTTAGGTTTTAAATGGAACAAAATATCATTATTTTACTACACCGTTTATTTTTTCTGTAAGTAATTTTTCTACAAGAAATATAATTGGTTAAATATTTTCATAATTATACTTTAAAATAAATATTTTAAAACATATTTTGATCTATTTGTAGCAATTTAAAATTGTAAGATTTTTATAAGTCGTAAGATGGTTATAATTTAAGTTTTAAGACTTTAAATATTTGAACACATGATTACTAAGGGCAAAACCTTAAATTATTAATTATTAAAATATATTTTTCTCTATATCTTTATAAAACTAGCAATGAGATTAGTTTTTATTTTTAATTTAGGGTCCTGAATATTGTAATGAAAATTGATGGAATCGACATATATCCTCAGTAAATGGACCCTTTGCTTCCACATTGCTGTAAACATATTTTCATTTTCCTTACTTTATCCTTCATTATGACGTGAAATAATATACTGAATATAGAATAATTGACAGTACCAGTTATATATTATTAGATATATACCTAAGTGAATGATTTCTTGCAAATTTTAATAATTTCAATATATGTCGATACCAATTTTTTGGATAACTATTGTACCTTTTTTCAAGTCAATTAAATTTCGGAGGACATTAGATACTCTAAATGACCTCCAATGATTCGAAAATTTTTTTTTGTTAATCCATAAAATGATCAAATTTCTCGTTTTATGATGAAACAATTTGTCAGGCAGATGTATTAATAATAATTTTTCGTTATTTTCCAGGTTATTCTGGTGCTAAAAAGCATTAACTATTACGAGATTACTGCTATCAGTGTCGTTATGCAGATCGTCAGCCATTGTTTAGCGTACACCAACTCGTGTCTGAATCCAATATTGTACGCGTTCCTGTCGGAGAACTTCCGGAAGGCATTTAGAAAAGTGATAATTCCGTGGCGACCGGAAGTGAACGCACCTGGCAGATTCGCAAACGGAGACGCACGGTCAATGGCCACTACTAGAACTACTAGAACTAACAACGATATACTTTGAAATAAAGAATAGGAAAACCCGAAATTATAAAAGAAAAAAACTATATGACATCGAAAGGTACGTACCGAATAGTAAACCATTTATTGATATAAGTGTATAAGAATAAAAACAGTTTAAATTGTTATTCTTTATCAAATATTTTTGGTATAAATTTTTAAGTTAACATAAAAAAAATATTAACTTAACTTAGTTAATAATAAGATTATATTTTTATTTTTCATTTAACATTTAAAGTTCAAATGTCAATACATTTTTTCAAATTCTTTAACATTAAACTTAACTATTAGGTATCTACTTACTTATTTTAGTGTTACGTATTACATAGATATCAATTGAAATATATAAATATTTTAAAATTATGTTCAATACAAAATTTAAAATAACATGATTTGGATATATTAGGCCATTTTATTTATTAACAGAATTGTGAAAACATATAATTAAATATTTCAGATTAATATTTTATTCAAATTCAAGAAAATATTTTTAAAAAGTACATTTGAAAATAATGTGAAATTTTATCATTTTATAAAAATAAGTGAATTTAAATATGCCAATTCAATGTTTTATTCATGTTTTAAACAATGCTTAAAATTATATTTGAACAAGGCGTGGAATATTTAATTCGAGGAGGAATAGTAGAAGACACAGTAGTGGTTCTACTATATTATTAAAACAAATAGGGTATATATTTATCACGTTCTATACAAATATAAAAATAATATCAAACGAATTACCTGACTTCACCCGTGAACAGTTGTAACTGAAAAATCCTCTTATAGCGGGCGTCAATGTTATTAAAGGAATATTCTCTGAAAATGTCAGATTTTGACGACCTGTAGTGTGAGTAAGGTGCTGTATAAAAATACAAACCTACTTCCCCCTTTCCTCCTTAAAAGTTGAATTTTGAAAAATCCTTACTTAGCAGTTTTTTATATTTCGTTAAAAAAGTATTTTCTAATAATGTCAGCTATCTATAACCAGTAGTATTAAATATTATACACATGTTGTAGCTATTTTAATATTTTTATACATTATTTTAAAAACATGTCTCAAATATTTAACAGTTATCGGGGTAGTTAACTATTTGGTTACATTTGTACGAATGTTAAGAATATATAGACTAGGTAACAATAATTTCGTCTATTATGTATTATCTATACTAAAAGATTATACAAATTAACGATCAAAAATCAAGTTCAGCTAATGATAATTTATAATACTTAAGTAAATTATTTAATGGACAAAATAATTAACTAGTTGAGTTAAAAGTTAAATAGAGATAATTTTTTTAACTAGTAAATGCCCACCTTCGATTGTATTATTTACAAGTCAAATAAGCCAATCTATTTTTTGGCACATCTCACTTTAGTATAGGATTGGCTAAAGAATCAAATGTGTTCTAAAAATTTAATTGTGTTTTACGTCATGTTGAATAACATAGAAAAAACAAATAAGTTTCATGGATAAAATAATCATTGCCAAATAATTTATTATTATACCCAATGTAATTTTATGGCGAGTAAGTAACGTAACTTGATAAAATACGTAGTGATAGTGAAATTAGCATCACATAGCGAACATGTATGTTTATTCAGATATGATTATAAATAAATATATGGATTGTATGTACATACAATAATTCTAAATACTAGTCATTATATTTTATTACGTAATATTCTAACTTTCAGTAAAATAGTACTACCTATTCCACCGTAAAGTCATGTGTTACGTTTTCATGCCAATCATCAATGCCTAGTCTAAACTACTGATCATAGAATACAGAAATTTCTAGAGAATATTCTTATATTAACATCGACGCCCACTATGGAAGGATTTTTCAGTAAAACTGTTCACGGGTGAAGTATGATATTTCTAATGGTATTATATTTGTATTTGTATTGAATGTGATCAATATCTATTTGTTTAATAAACTATTATAAGCTCTTCTATCTTTTAATTACGTTTTTTTAATTATTGAGTTGAATATAACTGAAATATATCTGACTGAAATATTTAAATACATATGTTTTTACAACGGTATTTAAAAAATAATTTCACAATATATACATTTATTATTTTAAATATTGTATTGAATACATTTTTAAAACATGTCTGAAATATTAAATTTACAATATTTGTTTATAAAATATTTTCAACACGATATCACAATACTTTTTGGAAACATAGTTAAAAACATATTTTTACAATATTTACGAAGATATTTCCAATACCTACTCGCATCTATGATTTTGAGTCAATAGGGGGGTTTTCCCTGTCTCACAAGGTTGATGGTTACTTATTAATAAAACAAACTTCAGAAAACATATGTGCCTTGAACCATAAAGAATGAAATTATTTTTGAAAAAAATTAATTCCTGGAAATTCGAAAGGGTAAAAGTCCTTGGGTGAAACTAATAACTATAATATTATTATGCAAGCCACACAGAAATGTTTTTAAACGTCCTTCCACTTTCCTCCCGTTAATTTTAAAACATATTATGTATAGCCCATTATCTATTGTGGAAAATGTGCAGGTCTGCCCGTCGCAGGATAACTATACCTATACTGCAATATTAGTTTGTTTGTACCCTAATGATGCAGGATCAAAGGAGCGTCAGATAGAAATGCAATAAATTTGTATTATCATATGTTTCATCTCCGTTTTCATTTGACTAAAAAAAAAAAAATAAGTAAAAGCATATACCTATATTTTTTAAAATTAAAAATACCCTTTTGCATTAGATAAACATCAGTTATTTCTTATTTTATTAATTCGTGGTTTTGAAACGGGGTTTTTTCAGATCATATCCATTCACGTCACATTAAAACTATTCGTCGTATATGCATTCGTAATTGTTCAATTTATAAAATTATTTTTTTTGGCAGTGTGACTTGAATAATTTTTAGTTGATTCGGAGCCAAAATATAACAGTATAATATAGTTCAAACCATATTTTATGTCTTTATTACATTTAGACAATGAGTAATTATTTAACAATTTTCAACATCAAATTCAGAAAATGTGTATGGGAAAATTCGGAATCGTATTTTAAAATAATCGAGAACAATAAATCAATCGTTTACAATAATTTATTTATTAATTATACTATACTGAAACTGTCAACCACCCACGTCCGACACTCAACATAAAACAATAATTTAAAATTAATTTCAAAAATAGGACACATTAATTATTGTGGTTTTACAGATAAATAATATGTTATAATGAAATATTAAACGATACTTATAAGTATACCGTATACGCAATAGCATTTACTGCAGTATTCTATCAATAAAAATTGGAAATAATAAATAAAATTTTACGTGGAACGATGAAGATTTTTTCAAATTCAAGTGATTTACTACTCACTTACTCACTTAAATAAATTAAGATTGCATATTAAACTTATATAATATAATATGAATAAGTTTGTAAAAATATTATTGCAGGTCAAGTTAAATGATAAATATAAATAAATACCCAGTTTCTACAAAAAGAATTTGTCTTTATTTAACAAATACGTATTTCGAAAACAATGTTCTCATCTTCAGTGTTAAACAACTACTGAGTCGTTCGCTTTGCTTTGCTTGCTTTGACGGCCGAAGGCCGGTGAACCATCCCAGGCGTTGGCCTTTACTGGTGGTGTGATGTGAGTTTGTCGGAATTTTTTTTTTGAGTTTAGTGTTTTGATCGTGTTTTAGTTATTGTGTAGTTCTGGTTTCTGTGTCCACTCTAGGGGGCTTATGTTGTTTTTTGTTTTTCTGTTGTTGTAGTCTGGGGCTGATGGCTTTTGTCCTATTTTTCGTATGTGCTCGGCTCTTGATATAGAGGTTCTGTAAAATAGGGCTTTGC
>JAIPRL010006247.1:0-28291 GCA_025469235.1 Pemphigus obesinymphae
TAGACAAAATGAGAGAGAATAGATTAAGATGGCTCGGGCATGTATTAAGGAGGGAAGAGACTGAGGCAGTAAGATTAGTAAGGGAAATGCATGTTGTTGGTAAGAGGGGGAGAGGAAGACCGAAAAATAGATGGGGGGATGTGATGGAGAGTGATATGAGGAAGGTGGGAGTAAGTGAAGAAAATGCGGGAGATAGAGTTAAGTGGAAGTGTAGGACCAGGGTGGCCAACCCCAAATAGTGGGGAGAGAAGGCGAAGGAGAAGAAGAAGATAATATCTATATTTATTTAAACACTAAAAATTTAATGATAATTTATTTAAAAATATAAAACTATGCCTAATGTTTACTTTAAAATTATTATCCTGTGCCACGATCATGGTGCGAGCTAAGTAAAAATAAATAAATATCGGCGGCACGACATTGTATATTATCTCGAAGCATTAGTTATCCATTTAAACCGTGTGAATATTGGTCTTTTTTGTCAAACGGGATTATTAATTATACATATTGAATCAATTAATACCTAGTAAATTACAAAACATCAGAAAAATTATGCAGATGGTACTTTTGTAAAAATCATCGAAATCGTACCGTAAGAAATTTAATTATTAAAAGAAACGTGTAAAGTTGTTTTTAGTTAAAAATTATATTGATATATGGAATCACGGGGGCCGCTTCTCCCGTTTTCGCGGAAACCGGTCCTCCACTCAATATCGTGTATGCGGTACGAGGTCTTGATGCACTATGTGGGAGAAAATATTATGAGAACTACCGAGTGTCGTCAGCGGTTTCCGCCCTATTGTCATTTCGTTATCGTCGCCCGCTCGTCATCGTTATAGCTTTGTCGTTTATTTGTTTAAAATACGTGCACTACATTACTTATTATTATTGGCTACTATTTTATTATACTATATACTTATAGTAGTAATAGTAGTAATAAACTGTGTGCAAATCACACCTCACGTACGACTATAATGCTGGACTTACCTATTACATTATTTATCGTTATTGGTTATTATGCTATTACTATAAATGTTGTTACTTTATATTATGTAATCCTTAGAAAATTGTAATATAATAATATTTTTGAACTTACGAAATAAACATAATAGATACGATATAATGGAATCAAATTCAAATGAAACCGCCAACATCAAATTCAAATATACCACCAATTTCTAGTTAAAAAAATCCCGCGTATATATAACGCAACGTTCTCAGCTGATTATATTATAACTATAATATTAAACTTTAACATGCAACGCGTACAATATTAATCTTCAATATGACGATTTCGTGTATCAGCCAACAATATTTAATTCTAATATGCCAGATTTACAATACGACTTAGTAATATCATCAGCTACTTAAGAAAACAAATATATAACCCATTTCCAGTATATGAATTAGTGGGGACAGACGACCACTCTGATCTAGGTTATATAATGCATCGTAACATCAATTTTCCTGCAGATTTTTCTCATTATTTTAAATTATGCATGTATTTTATCCTACACTGCGGCAAAAAGTTATCTCGCCGCTTCGTTTTAAATATTGGAACTAGACTCATATACTTTTATGTTTATGCATATTATATATTAAAAATTTTTTTATCAAAATATTGCGTGTGGTGGCGCCTCTTTTCCTTCCTCTCTGATGCATTGTGATCGATTCAACTATCTGTATTATGCTCAATATTTGCGGTTCATTTATTTATTATATTTTTCAAGTCTATCTATTTTATAAATTAACGAGTCTCAATCCTTTAATTTCTTTTCTTTTTTCTCACAGAAAGCGTTTTTGATTCAAATTAAACTCTCTGACATGTCTTCAGCTTAATTACGCTATTAGGCAATTCATTATTTACTTCTGGGGTGAGAATTTTATATATCCGTGAAAATTCGCAGCTGCAACCACTGTAGCTAAAATTGGCAAACGAAGCATTTGATCTATTATTTACTCTTACTAGATTTTATTAGGGTAATACAGTCGATAGCGTGGTTACTTTCATCGAATCTACGAATCCCTTTATTTTATCCTATTCACGTGTTATACATGGAGTAATTTTTTTAAACCCCTAATAAATAAATCCCCAAAAAATAACTCGGAGAAAAAATGTTTATATATTATATTATTTTTTATACACATACATACTTAATTAACTAATTTTTCGTTATTAGAATTGTCTGTTATGTGATATAACTTTGTTTTGTTAAGATAAAAGATATATATTTACAAAATTGTTTAAAGTTTGAACAGTAGTTATTTGCTGATAATTTATGGGGTAGGGTCAGATTGTCCGCGGTTCCTATATCCCATAATGCTCTTCGGATTGATCTATTGGATGGATAGATTGGTCCGCCGCACGTGTATCGCTTGTGGATCACTCAAGTACGTGGATTACATGTATGGTACTTTTGAACAGTGTGACGTGGGACGCCACCAGTGGCACAGGTGGGAAACTTACGACTGTCATGTTTTCGAATAATTACGTGTTATTGCAATAATTCTTTAATCTATCACGTCTTATAGTTGAATGTTTATAGAAAAAGCTTGTTCCATTATGAAAAAATATCACCCCGTCTATGTACCCATTATAATTTATAGAGTAAATAATAAAGTACTCCTACGACTATTGTACAGTGTTGTTAATGAACATATGTTCCTAGAGTATGAAAATTTTATAAACAGAATAATATAATAAAAATAAAAATTATAATTTCTGATATCTAACATCAGGGATTTATTTTCTTAGTGCTTATTACTCCTGAGATATGACAACCTTGTACACAGTATTATTCCATTAGAGTCGAAAAAGAGCGTTGCAAAATAGCTGATTAAAGATAATACTATCGAAGCATAATATATGCTAATAAATATATTATACTATGTATTACTTGTGCTACAACTTGAGCACTTGGTCATCGAAACACAATGAATTATTTATGTTTATTTTTTAAATAAATTTAAGATAGACATATAATATATTTAGTTATAATATAGGACCAACAAGTTCTTTGCATGATGAAATTTATTATCTGATAATAATAAAAAAAAAAAAAATTTCAAACGTATATTAAAAACACATTTTCATCTTATACAAAAAGGAATGGAAATTAATATAATACTTTTATTAAATATAATTATTATAATTATTATATAATAATTACATAATAATTAAAGGTAAATTAATTAGTAGTAATCACTTACAGCAGTTATCAATTTTTACTTCTTCTTCAGCTGTAGATTATCATCAACAAAATAGTTATATATATATTATGTATTAATATGTACATACTGTACATACTATAATATACATCAATATTTATAACAAAAATACATTATGAAGTGTTAACATTATGTAATTGCATTATAATATTATTATTTTAGTAAAATAAATCATATCAAAAATTTCCACTGGTTGCCTACAACGATATTACACGAAGAATAGAAGGCCACACAATCCTGCACTTTTTAAGCAGTTATACCTAAATAATCTTAAATTAATTTTTAGAAAATATAAATTAATATACCCGTACAAATTTAGAAATTATTTAATGGAACTGAGAAATATCATTTTAATAAGATATATATAAACTATATAGCTGTATTGGCAGCCATTAGCTTAAAATAAATAATTAATATGATAAACAGAAAGAACACTTTTAAAAATGATACGCATTTAAATTTCCCAACAGAAGGTTTTTTGAAATTTGACATGTTGAAAATAAATTAACTCCAATAAGTTAAGTTAAATAAGTTCAAGCTAATGAAAAATAAAATTAACTCTTTAAAAAAAGATTAATGTTTAAATTGCCAAAAAGTTCATTTTATTTACTCGATTAAATAAAGTAATACTCTTTATGTGTGTGTGTTGAATAATTAATGAACATGATTAGTTCTTGATGACAAAGATCTTGTTGTTATTGAAAAATAACTACACTGATCAAAAAGAGAGGGGTAGACGTTTAAAGAGTGTTCCATAATATTTAAATTTTGACAATTTATGGTATTATAAAATAAATAAATATAAACAAATAAGAATAACATTTCATAGATAGGCAATTTTTCATGAAGAGATTACTTGAATTTCACAGTGTAACACTGTAATGTATATTATTATTTTTACTCTAAATGGCTAAAATTGTTCATTAAATTGTATGCTATACAATTATATTTATTATGTAATCTACAAAAAAGACGAGCTGTAACTATTTTTAAAGTGTGAACAAATTATTTTTTCATTAAAATAAGTGTGTACAGTCTTTTTACGTTTATAACTACAATATCGCATATTATTTGAAAATCTAAGCATAGTGATTGATTGTATAAAGTATACATATATATGTATTTTTTGTAATATTTATAAATTTTTTTTGGGTAGAATCAACTAGACATTTTAAGACAATTCTATTAATTAATTTAATTAAATTTTTTCATTAGGGGACGTTCAAATATTACATCAGCATATTTTTGGCATTCTCAGACCCCTTCCTCCCCCTTGTCAGCAAACTCCCCTACTTTATTACGTCTGCATATGTCCGATTACACCCCCCCCCCTAATAAAAAAATAAATAAAAAATTTCCGAATTTTCTATAAATTAATTAAAAATAAATGAAAAATTTTGTAACATATATTGAATTTTATTTTACTTATTTTGATAAAAATAAGTAAATATTTATATGCATATTTTGATTTTGTTTTATTACTGCTGACGTCAGTATGTTTCTAACCCCCCTCCTCATCCCCCTTGTCAGCAAATATAAGCACATGATAAACACCTCCTTCTCTCTAGTCACTTACGTAATACTTAAACGCCCCCTTAATGTTGTCATCTTTTGCTTTTCCTACTAATTTATTAAGTTAATGATAAAACTACCGGAAATTATAAAATAATATTATACTATACAATGCTTAGAATGGATTTTGAAAACAAAGATTTATCATTGCTTTAAAATCTACAAAAATTATACTACACCGAAAAGGATAATGAGCCAACATACATCATATGTATCAAGAAGGTTTTTTTTTATTTTTAACACGTAAATACATTTTTTTATAAATTCATCATTGTAAGAATTATATTTTAATTTCTTAATAATTATTGCTAACATATAACATATATATATTATATATGTACCTATATATGTATAAACATTGCTGTGATAAATAATATTTAATAATTATTATTAACTTTAAACAGAATGTTAACAAAAATCCTGTCAGTACTTAGATTTCGTTGTCACTAATCGGTGGATAAATTTTGAGTACTTAAATTTGAAATTAATCATAAATTATTTCTGAGAGAAACTCTGATTAATAAAAAATAGTAAAACATATTTGTAAATTAATATTTATTAACCATGAAAAATTATCTTTTAAATTACAGATATGTAAAATTTTTTGTTATAATCCGTAGTTTTATTTTATGCTTAAAGAAATTACTGGGTATTTAAATTAATAAATTAACCATTATCGGTTTATTTAAAATGAATTAAGTTTCTATCAAAAATTCCCTCTACCCCAAAACCAGATCATATTAGTTGCCTCCCAAAATATACGAATTGTTAATACTATTTTCGAAAATAAAATGTGAATCTATTTGAATTGTCAAGTAATCAATTACGAGTATTTACGAGATACCTCCCAAAAATGAATATCCGATTATAGTTTGTGATTTATTAAATTATTTAAATTAAAATGTATTTAAATAGAAAAAAAGATTCATTGCGCCAATTAAAATATTATATTACTTTTTGTCTGTTTTTAATATTTACTACTATATATTCAAACTATATTTTATTTTCTAATTTATAAATACTTCTAATATTTTCTTTATAAATAGTACTTTTTCGTCAAACTTATGAAAACTTAATTAAAAATTTTAATTAATTAAATACGTTAGCAAGATTAAAAATTGCTAGGTACTTAAACTAAAATTAAGAAAAATTTTAAATAAGTAATGGTAGGTCCAACTTAATGCACCCATAATATATTGTCTGAAAACTATTTACTGATACACTCAGGCATGGTTTGAGTTCGTATATCCGAGAACAGTCTAACCGAATTAAGGTCGGATTACATACTATATGCACTTAGTAATCTAAAAACCTTTAGTGATTTGTAGACTATCTTTTAGAAAATTAACGCCATTTTCCGTCTGTATCGTAATTTTTTTAACCGTAATAATAACCGACCAGTGGCTTATTGAGGAGGGAGTTTATAAGTATAGCAAATCCCTTCCCCCTTGACCGTCTTAATTAACTACATATTTATAATAAAACAGTGATAGATAAATTATTTTATAATATGGTCATATTCCCATACATAAACGTATTTATAACTATATAAATTACATAATAATGTTCGTATGTTATACAATGTATGATGTCAATGATTATTGAATATGGATGAACCAAACTATGATGGTACCTATATGGTTTATTTTTTAATTTTGTTGTTTTTATTTGTTAATCGGTAATCACATTTATCATTTTCCAATAGAGATAGATAAGAATATTGTCATCAATATTAGTGCATTTTTATGCTGTTAAGATATTATAACAATTTCCACCAAACAGTACCGATTGATAACTGTGAAAGTGTGATAATGAAAACAGATTTTGCATTTTTCTGTAAAATTTTGACATTATTCTGATTTTACTTTTTTTATTATTATATATTTATCATGGAACATACAATTAATAAACGAACTAAAAATGCAAATACATCGTATTTTATAAAAAAAACATCAAACATCAATACAAGGTACATGTACTTGCAAAATAATTCTCATTAAGTCTACCAATAAGTCGTCAATTGCAAAAAGAAGATATTGACTTAGAATTGGCAATGGAAATTTCTGATGAAGTTATAAATACAATAATTTAAATTTAAAAGGGATTTAAAATCCACGTGAATTTAATACAATCAAATTTAAAGATCTTCTAAAAACATATTCATTAGAAACTGAAGTAGATAAAATAACTGCGATTGGTGTATTTACAATACATTTAACTCACTTACCCTTAGCATGTCCTTTAAACATACAAAAATACTTGAAAAATTATATTATGAAATATTGTACTATTATTATTATATTATATTTTAAATTTATATATTATAGTATGATCATTTATAAAATTTATATTTTATATATTTTGGGTTCTGGACGAAGCGAGATGTATTGGTTTTATAATGCCATTTGTTTTTTTTTATGTAAGTCCCTAAAAACTATATATTTTAATAGAAGGCTCTGATTTTAATATACAGTACCATATTCTGGTAGCAAATTGCTTCAAGTTTAGGTACTTCGGAAAAGTCATTTTTTGATAAATTCGTAAGAAAAAACAATCACAAATTTAATGAAAGACGGAATAATACTTTCTTATAATCGAATATAATTTTTTCATTGTAATTCTATAAATAATAGATATAAAATCTTGAAAATTTTCATATAAAATGTTTTTTAATACAATTTTAACGAAAAAAAAATTTAAAATGATATCCCAATATTTAAATTTTTTCATCACAAAATAGTTAATTATTTCAAATTTAGGGGAAAAGTATACCAATTTAGGAGAATTATAGCTATTTTCATTTTTGAAACATTTTTGTCATGAAATAGCACTTCGCTCGTTGAGTAGAACATTGGTGGTAGAAATATTGAATATGAATATAATGATAAATTATTTCTTTCGGAACAACTATTCTGAGTGAATTATTGGTGTATATAATAGGTCGTGTGGGTATTACTATTGATAATGATTCAGTTATACTAACTCTTTTATATCGAATAAACTTCAAAATTAAAAATGGCTTTACCGAAATAGCCCAAAATTTGAAAAAAAAAGTTTTCATTGATTTTGTACTTACATAAAATTTTGATGGAAATTTTAAAAACACATTTTTATCCTGATATTGGAAACCATTTTTATTCCAAAATCAAAAAATTGAAATATCAAACATTTTTGTGGATATACTTTGTAGTGAACCAATAAAATTTTAGATACTGATAAGTGTGAACAACTATCTCCTGCGTCAGTTGTTCACAAAAACACATGTACGCGAATAAAATAAAATAGTTGGGTTAACGATGATATAAAATTTTTCTTTGTTTTTTTTTTTTTTTTTACGCGTGTTCGCGTTGCTCTCAGAGCATACCTATATGAAAATAAGAATTAAAAAATTTAATGTAACTATAAAAAAAATAATAATATACTGTCTTATTTAATAAATAAAATAAATATTTTGTATAAATTTTGTGACAACCAAATCATGGAGTAGGCGGCATTGTGTGTGCACTCCCAAACCCGGTCGGTATAATTGCCGAGCGGGAGATGAAGTCAATACTAACGAGGTCAGGGAAATGAGAAGTGCGAACAAGTATGAATGAATAAAAGCTATATCAAAACCAGCAGTTGAGACCAGGTCCAACATCAAAAGGAAAAGGGTAATATTCAAAATATGTATATACCTATATAAAAAAAAATGTTGAAATTATTGTTTGTAAAATTAAAAACAAAAATAACTTTTAAATGTTAAAAATTAGAAGACACAAAAAAAATGCAAGTGGAAATTGTATGTTAATATGTACATGTTAAAATTATTTGATTTGTAATATAATGTGTAATTATATTAACGTACCGTCAGCGGCGTTCGGACTACGGTCGGCGGACCCGTTGTTCGAACGCCACGCGCCGCTCGCCATGGCGTGCCGTTTAACCAAAATGTCTGTTTTAAGATTTTTAATACTTAAAAAACTAAATGTTATAATGAAATTCTGATTCTTGCATCGTCTTAAACACATAAAATCACACATTTATACGTCAATTAAATTTCAAAAAGAAAATGTTTAGGTTGATAAATCGTTGTGTGAAGCGAGGAACTTTTACACGTATAAGATAGGCAATTACGATGACTCAGGCCCAGTGACGTCACACGGCTATTCTACATTTCTTAATATCTCTTAAAGTAATATTTTTTTTTACATCGTATTTTCACAAAATCATTTCATATAACCATAGCTACAATAATTTAACATTTAAAAAAAATTTAAAGAATTTTTTTTATTTGTGTTGTGTGCTCCTTTAATTTATTTAGATTTTGGTACAGGTGTGTAGCTGGCCAGTCTTCACACCGACAAAGATTGTGTGTTTTATTTTATTATTTGCTATATTATTTTATTTATAACGTTTTTAACTGTTGGGCCAAAAGGGTCGTAAGTCATTATTGTTACCATTCATTATTTACCATATATATTTATTTGTACTAGTAATACAGCAACAGCAATTATCAAATCTGAGTTACCATTTTTACTAGTTTTAAGTTACCTTATCCCATTGTTTTAAGTATATTTACACACCCACACGTATACACATTTCCATCTACATAGGCCTTAGTTTTCCTCTTCGAACCTGGTTAGGAGCTCTAGGGTTCTATTCACACAAATACACACCGTGTGTCCGACCGAGTCGTTTTGGATATCGGGTTAAGTGGCGCGCGCGAAGTATATAGGTAACCGGGCGCGCGTAATAGCATTTTACGCGCTCCCGGCCCAAACACTAAGCATAGAGTTTTTGTTCGATAAGTATATTTAAGCAACTAAAATTTATAATTTGAAAAACGTCTAATTCATAAATTTTCAAATTTAAAAATAATTTGAAAACTTTATTTGAACTATAAAACTCCATATTTGTCCATAGTAAATATTTTCATCTATCATATTATATTTAAATTGCTAATCTACAATAACTAGGAGAGAAGTTTAATATATAAATTAAGAACTTATTTTATTAGTGAGGTTAAAATGTATGTATAGCATTCTCTTAAATAAAAAATGTATAATTTAATGATAAATTGAATAATATAAATTACAAATATTAAAATGTAAATAAGATAAATATGTTCAAATAAGTGAAATATATTTTTTTTAATGTACCTACTTTTTGTATAATATTTACAAGAAAATTTTTTTTAATATTTTATTGATTTCAAATTATAAGTGTTATAGGTATTTCATGAAAATATGTTCAAACAATATACACAATAATCGTTTGAGATGTTTTTTAGGTTCATAGATTTCTTCTATATTTTATTATTTAATGTTAAATAATTCATGTATCTACCTAGAATATTTTCTATGGTGTCCTGTGTTGGACAATATTTATATATATATATTATTTAAATTTAATATTTCATTATAATAATATACTAAAAAAATATAAGTAATAGTAATTTTAAAAAAATGTTGTCCCAAAATTTCAGAAGTTTTGTACATTAAAAATTTAGATTGTAGTGGTTCCTAAATTTGTTACCAATTTCGATATTAAGAGGCAGTTATGATTTAATCATTATATAATAATACACAAATATTTATTTCTTTTATGCCAAGTTTCATTTTTGAAATAAAAAAAAATATATATATATTTATAACATATTTTTTGATAAACAAAACATTTTAATCTTCGAAACATTGATAACGACTATTGTTGATTATTAAATAGCAAAAAACGCACACATGGGTTCATAGCACAGTAGCACTGCCTTTGAAGAATGTAAATATGCGTATATTGCACTCAAAGAAATAATGAATACAAAATTTATAGGAAGATCATTTTTTAATGTATTATTATTATAATTTTAAAATATGTATAGTTTGTATGGTTTTTATCGGAAATTTTGTTCACTTGGATTTATTGCTATTGTTTAAAATATTCAAAGAAGTTCAAAATCGTCTTAAGATGATTTTATTGCATAATGTTTGAAATATCATGTATTAAGCATAAATTAATTATTCATACCTGGTTTAGTCACATACAAAATAACAAAAAGTATCATAGTTATGATAATTACATTAGGTTTATAAGAGTACATTTAAAAAAAAAAGTAGATATGAGTACTATATGCAAATTAAAATGAAAAATTAGAACTAATGTTAAAGAGCGACTAATGAAAATTGTTCGATTAAAATTTCTTTTTGATCGTTATTGAGTAAATACTATAAAAAAATATGGGGAGTTTGGTCGAAATTTAATATTTGCTCTTGCTACGTTCATCCATTTGAATAATTTTTACATGGTTTATCTTATATGTATCTTTAATCGAACAATTTTAAAAAAATTACTGCTGTATGATAAAATATTAGTAGTTTGATTAAGTGAAAAATAAAGTATTTCTCTACGCTTATGCCAAAAAAATAATATATTTATACATAAATAATCGTAGGTAATGCATGCAAATATACAAAATATATATTCAAAATCGATGATTTGACTACTAAAAAATATTTTTAAACTAAGTAGATTTTGTAATGAAAATAATAGTGTTATAAACATTTTAAATGTACATAAAAAAATAATTTTTAAGAAATAAAGGATTACGTGTTATGAGTTTTGTCTAAATACTAGTTCATTGTTTATTAGCTATTACAATACTAAAATTAATTATTTTAATAAACAAACCAAATTTAATTTTTACGGTTATTATACAATATTTGGCAAATGATTCGGGGCAAGATAAAATGTTTAAAATAAAGTATATATTTTATAATTTAATTATCTAAAAAAATATTCTTTGCACAAGTTTCATTGGATCAACGATTTTTTCCTTATAGTTAGATTTACAAAATGTTTTAATATATTATCAAAAAAAAAATATATATATATATATATACGTTTTTTTAATATAATTTTGTTTAATTTTATTAAAAATGAATCATAATATTTGTGATAAAATTGATCGTTTACAGTCTGGAATATTTTTGCGATATTCTGCCATTGTCTGTAATAAATACTGTTTTTGATCCTTATATTTAGTTAGTATATTATTCAAATCCTCTATTTTATGCCCCTCTCAGCAGTATTATTTATAATCACTAAAATGTTTTACAATTTCTCGAGCATCCAAATAATTTTGATCGTGTAATCGACGTTCTACACGTACTTGCGTGTATGTAAGTTTACTCCCGCACTCGACGTGCATACTGCATTATTATAATCGGTTATTTGGGCACCACGAGTGCCGACAGATAATAAATAAATTGTGGTTTCAACTATATTAATTGACAATAGTATATTTATTCTTATCGTTTTCAGTACATTGACAAACAGAAATTACAATATTCGTAGGTATATAGCTCCTATTATAGCCTATAAAGCTCCGTAGCTATCGATTCATATGACCTATGACGTCATAAGTCTTACTTAAACTACAAAAATAAAAATGATAAAAATACATTTTAATAGATACACGACGTTTATTTATAATATTTATATTATATAAAATATATAGTTAACATAGGTAGTATAATATATGTAACTAATTATTTACATAGACTTTTTTTTATAGATTTTTCAATTACCATAATTAAATACGTAGTATTAATAATTAAAATTATTAATTCTTCAGTTATTAAATTAATAATGAACCAAAATTTTGTTTTTTAAATTACGATTTAATGTAGACCAATTTTGTCAAGAATATTGTTTTAAAATGTAAGAACTCTATTAATACTGTACAAAAATTATATAATAATATTATATTATATTTTAAAATATATAAATAATATAATAATAAATTACAATAAAATATCTTAATCTTTAACCAAACAAAAATAATATACTTTATAAAAATTATAATTGCCACTTTTCCATTTTTATTTTATTTTAATACATAATAATAAATAATATTTATTATGCACCTACCTATATATAAATATATATATATATAAATTACAATAAACGGCAATATAATGTAGTTTTAAGTATTTAACATTATTTTAATATATTCATTTAATTTGTCAATATTAATCAATAATCTTAGGTTAGGGTTTTTCGCAAAATCGTTGAAAAAGTCTGAATCACATATTATTGTACAGAAACCTGTTATCGCCCACATCTTAGCTATAAAAATATTTACCAATTAAAATTGTTTTGAAAATATTCATTCAGTTCACCAAAACATAGTTTAACTTCTCATCTATCAAATGGTGGTTTCTATAGGTTTTTTTTAGTTAAAATAAAATTTTAATTATAAAAAAATGTTTTTTGATAAATATAGTGATCATACAATACTATAAAATGGTTTGACATAAAATTATATTAAATTACTTTAAAGACAAATTTAAATATTATATAATGATATATATATATATGACGTTCATCTGCCCCTTTTCATATTCCTTTCTCTTCCTCAAACTACTATCTGAACTCTCCAATCATCCGTCTCATGCGCATTGCCAATACTGACTCTTCTTTCATTCTTTAAAATAAGCTTAGTTTCCGTTAAGCATTCTATTTCTAATATTTTTATGATTTTCTATTTATAATTATTATGCATACATTCTATGCTTACTATTACTAATTATTATTTACTGTAACCAATGTACTCATTCCATATGTCACTGGGCCTTGGCCTGTATTGTATTATTAAAATAAAAATAAAAATAAAAAAAATAATGTCATATATCAAGTTGTTAATTTTCATCAACATTGGGCGAGTACTTTTCTGATCACATTTGCAATCAGATAAAATCTATACATCATATCCTACTATCGATATATACCTACGCGTTTCCCAAGATGCAATCAAACATGTTGATCCGACACGAACCGAAACCGCAATCATAGTTCACATATCTACCGCCGTCACGCATTAATTTCATCAATATCTCAAATCCAAGTCCACCAGCAACTGATATTCAACAGCATACGGAATACCTCTATCCAATCGCCACTGCTGACATTTTTGTCTAACAATATTCGTACCGTACGTTCACCACGAACCGTTACGGCTTAAAATTTTTATGAAATAAATCATCGCTGACCAACTAGGACAGAATTCCATGGATATGCGATCGTAATGATTATACCGATGATGGTCGGTAGGTCGAGCGGGCGTTTATGGTAAAGCGTGGATAGTATATCCCGGTAGGTACATCAACCCCAATGGCATTAGGCATTTTTTCGCGATTAACCAAATGTAATTTGGTTACTGAATTCTATAAACAATCAGTTTTGGTCATAATAATTTATAACCGATCAAATGGAATGGTTATTACGTTTGGTTATAGATAAGACAAAATAACATAACCGGGTTAATCGCGAAAACACGCCTATTGTATGTTTAGACGACGATTACGGTATCAAATCAATGTATTGATGGCACTTTTTGCGAATGTCCTCTTGCGATAGTATTATGTACTATATATGATTATTCAGATTGGTGTACAAACATAGAACATTATAGAAGCGACACTTAGAGATGATAAAAGTTTGTTCACAAAGTTCAGAGGCCCAGTGGTGAAGTTAGTTACGAGCGTCTCGAGGCCCCGCCTTGAAATTATTAATGTTTATCCTATATGAAACGACAGCTAAATCTTGTGAACGAAATTTCGCAAGTAGTTTTATCAACAAAATTTCATAGAAAAATGCATTTAAAGTTTAAAGCGTATGTCGTACGTTGTACGTATTAACAAGTTTTTTTTTTAAATTTATTGTTAATTTAATATACTAGCTGTCATTCGGTATCACCCAGGATTTTATTTATATTTCTTTTTAAATGTAATATAATAAACTGTATACATACTATATTTATATTTTTTATATTAATATTATTTTTGGCGTTAAATAAAACTTGAAAAACACTTGCCTCCTCAACCCTTAAAAACATTTTTGTGTGTAGTACTCAACTACAACTTATTAAATTCAAGTAAACTTAACAAAATAAAAAGTTAGTCAAAGGATTATTATTTTATTCGCATATATCAATATCAATGTCTTTATTTAAGTTTACTATATAGAAATTAATAATAAATAGTAACTTTCATTAATCATACCTTTACGTAAGTAATAAACATAAACCATACCAAACGCTAAAACATAATAGGTATACAATGTTTTGTATAAAATATGTAAATATGTATTTCTTTTTTTATTAAATTATATTTTATATTAAATATAAATTATTAAATATTTTATATAAGTTAAACTAAAAAAATAAATAAAAATATTAAAAAATATTTAAATTGTTTAGTTTAATAGTCCTATTTTGGAATTATATAATTCAGGAGATCACTTAAATACACAATTGGAGCCATAATTATCTATTCAACGAGTACATACTTAAATATATAAACATAAATTCCTTAAGAATATAGTTCAGATAGTCTAAATTTATATAGAAATTTTAAATAGGGAGGTAGATATTTTTTATTGTCAGGCTTTTCTAAAATAGTTTTTTTTCCTTTGAATATAAACAATGGATATTTCCCTAATAAATACAAGACATTACAAAAATTACAAACAATTTATTCTTAATTTATATGGAAGTATTTTTAAATTAGCCAAATAAATATACATTTCCCAATTTGATTCTTCAATAAAAATATTGTGAGTAGATTTTCGGTTTCATATATATTATATATAATTTATATAAAAAGATACCATGCCAATAATTGTACATGTTAGTTTGTTATTTTCCCACTTGTACGAAATATTTCCGTTTTAAAAGATAGTTTTTTAAACATAAGTTTAGTAGCACTATAACTATGATGTATCTGCCCGACTGTTCATGCTTCTGTCTATAGCTGGACAAGTTAGTATTTTTTTTAATCCCAGTTATGTTAAGTTAATAGCAAAAAATAGTAAAAGAATAAAGTTAATAGTTTTTTTTAACGATTAAGTTAAGTTTAAAAAAAAAACTTATTAATTTAAGTTAACTTAATTTTTTTTTTTTTTTGTACGAGTGAATATAATATTTGAGTATATACAGCTTTAAATAAGTTTCTATTATTTTTTTAGAAATACTGTTATTTTTTAATTTTAACCATTTAAAAGTTTTAAAATCATTAGCATAATATTTTTAAAAATAATACAATTTATTTATTACAATTATTATTAAAATTAACAACAAATAGGTTCATAAAAATGTAGGTACGAGTCGTACTGAAGTATTGTAAAATTAAAATAGGTATAATAGTATAATATATAACAAATTATTATAGAGAATATAATATAGCATTATTTGTCGACCTGCAGTTATACCTATCGATAGATATCGAATATCGATTTTAGTTGGGTACATGCGGTAACAGATTATAGTGCTATAGCATGTGACTTGCATTACACTAGTGAGACTTAAATCGGATATCGAATTTACTACATGCTTAGTCTACCTTTTTTCAGGACGTAAGTAGTATGTAGCCATTAGTACATAGTTGCGAGAGTTATTAGTGAATTTGATAATCGATTGTTTTAACATTAATTATTGTTCATAGTTAGGTACTTTGTAAATAGAATCTGGGAAATCCAGCACACTTGTGTTTTTTCTAACATCTATAGTTACCGCAACATCAATATTTAAAATATGTAACTATGTATATAATAAGTTAAAAAATTGTTTTAAAATTGTTCATGAAATTATAGTGTGTTGATTAAAATACGAATGACTCGATTAAAATGCTTTTTTTTCTTGTTAGTAGAGTGGGCTTCCTATATAGTACTATATTGTACAGCTGTACTGCCTTAATATGTTTTAGTAATAAAATAAATGTCAGTAATATTAACAAATATAGATTATAACACTTACGACCATATGACCTTCTTTCTAAATTTAAGTAAATAATAATATTATTAATATTAGCTATACATTTCAAAATAAATTTATATATGTAGATATTTAAGAATATTTAAACGATTTAATTATACAATATGGTTCCAATGGTTGGTAGCATTATTATTATAGCATAATTATTGTTAAAAACAATAAATATAAAATATAAAACTATTTATAAACACTTAAGATCCCTACACACACTTGTTTAGTAGTAATAATTTTCTATTGGAGCCCATTATTCTTCTCAAAGGAGTAAATGAATAAATAATTATACAATGTGTGGTACGATAATAAAATGCTTTATCGTAGTACACAGTAGTCTTTAGATGAATACATTTCTATGACCTTCTATATGTGAGACCTGTAATAATTTATCATTTTGTAACATAGTAATAGTACTATCGTCTCTCCAGATTGGGAGCTATCACATCAGCCTTTCAGTGCTCCCAGACTCAAGAAATAGTCCCTCAGATTCACATACTACAATGGAATATCAAATGAATTAGACTATAACCCAAAAGGTATGCATAAAAACAAAGCAGACATGGTATTACTAGAAGGTATGTATATTGCAAATGAAATTCAAGTACATACACATGAATGATTTTTGTAAAACACATGACTAAAATGCATTTTTCAACCTTATACATTTTTCTGGATTACCATTTATCAAATCCTTTCATTTCTGCCCCTATCTATTGGATATCTACTCGTCCTTATTCCTCCATATTTTAATTGATTAATAAAGTCTCATATACTTATTGTTCTGTTTTAATTTACATAAAATAATTTATAATAAAATTACCAAAATTAACTTATAAATAATTATAATAATAACATAATAATAATTATAAGATAACTAAAATTTTATATCTTTAGACATAGATTGAATGTGGTCATCTGCACTAAATTCTGCACAAATAATTTTAGATTGTTTTATGTTAAGATCTAAAAGGCCTTTTCGTTTAAAAATGTTGCTTAATTGATGTCTATCGAGGCTTATATAACATTAATAATTTTTATTCGTGCACATGCATTGAAAAAATTTCGTTTTTTATTGTTTTATGATATTTTATGATATTCGAGCTTATAGCTTTTAATGATATAAAAACCTATAATAGCACACAGTTTTGAACTACACATTTTATTAAATTTTTATTGCACAGGCAACATAACAATTCGCACTTTATCATCTGCACAACGAGTCGTCTTGTAGTACTGTTAAATGAAAATAGGTGTAATATTATAGAACAGGCATGTTACTAAGGGAGGGGTATGAGAGGTCTGGGCACCTTTAGAAAAAATCATTAGCCACGAGTTGGCTCCATCAGTTTTTTAAGAGGATGCTACACATCCATATTAACAATATTAAAATATATTCACGCTCTATAACTATATGACTAGGTACTCTCTTAGTATTTGCAGATTCAAAATGTATACAAAATATGAAAAATGAGAATACAATTAATGCCGTAGAGTAGAGTTTTTTAGTTAAACAATTTTTTTATGTTTTTTTTTTTTAATTTTAAAATTTTAAAAAAATTTGCGGATTTTAGGCTTTCCAAAAAAATATATTGAAAAAAACTTCACGCTCGAGCACATTAAATATTCACATCTTTCATATTTTTTAGAGAAAAGTTGTAGGTACTTTTAGAGCATGAAAGTAATTTTTAACAAATATCGTGATACAATAATAAAAGATGGTAGTGACACATTATTATTTTTAAATTGTTGAATTGTCATTTTTCTTAAGATTTCATAAAACTTGCTTAAACAAAACCATTAAAAATGGGGTGTGCGTCCTCCTAAACCTTTCACATTACCCATAGAAGTTTTGTATATTATGTAACTAACCTACACTTATTTATATAAAAAATAAACATTACAAATATATTATATAACTAAAATTAGTACCTAATTAGTAATAATAAGTTAAATTAGTTGATAGTAATCACTTATTAACAATATGTGACTTTATTTTTCTAAGTGGTGTGAGGGAACTAGTGGTTTTACAGTGATATTAATTTCTTATTATTTTTATTTTTCCAGACCTACTGGTTTGTGCAAGTTTTTTGTGTCAGATTCAATGAATATTCTAACTGGTCCTTTTTACTATTTCTATTACAAATATACTATTTATTACATACTACATATACTTATATGCCTAGCAAGCAGCGCGTATTAGAAAATTCACGACGCTACAGAGCGGCACATATATACTGGGCTCTCATTGGTCTATTTCAAATTTCGCGCTCTTTTATATATTTTTATTTATTGTAATCACAGAACATTGTCCTATTCTGTGATAATACTATCATAATAATATTGTCATAAATTTTTTTCATGTAAGTAATATTAATTTTATAAAAATGTTCTCTAAACATTAGAAATTATCAGTTGGTAAGATCCTACATGGTTTTCAATGTAATATTACGTATTTTAATACAAAATAATTTTAATAAACTATATTTTTATAGGTAATTTAAACAATAATATAACATTTTAAATTATTAAAATAATCTATTTAAATAAAATTACAATAGGTACCTAATTAGACAAATATAAAATATTTTATTTCAAATGAAAATAATTTTTTTTTAAACTATTACAGTATTCTTGCTGTAGGTATGCTGAATTTATTTATTCTTACCTCGTGGGTTATACGTACAAATTTCAATGATCCACTTGTGTTAACCGAATGGTTATGATTTTGATTTATTGAAATTTTAGCACAAAGTGGGGGATTTCTTTGTAAAAATAAATTTTATTATTATATAAATAAATATATTATATAAATAAATTCAGAATAAAAATATATAAAAGAACGCGAAATTTGAAATAGACCAATGAGAGCCCTATATATATGTGCCGCTCTGTAGCGTCCTGGGTTTCCTAATACGCGCAAGCAGCCCGTTTTTTTTTCATCATAATGTAACATAAATATAGGAATTATCAAAAAATTTAATTTATATACTTTAAAATGTATCGTCAAAATCTATGATTAATTTTTAAAAAACTGTGGAGTAGTTTTGAAGGTTGTAGATGGGAGAAATATGAGAAAACTTTGGATATTGTAAGTTTTTTGATAAAAGCACACAAAAAATATTTTAAATACAAATGCAAAATTAATTTAAGTATTTATTTAGCATGTATTCATTACATACAAATCGAGAATAAGTTTTAGGTTCAGCAATAGTTTTTCACTCTTGTGCACACCTATGATCCAATCGTTACATAAACTTAAAAGGAAAAACTAAACCAGGAAGGCAATAGAACAAGTAATCTCCTCTTACTTCCGAAAAGTAGGACCTTAAAAATTTGAAATTTTTTCTAAGTATAAACTATATATACTCCTAAGTATTAAACTATTATAATATATGTATATTACATATTTTTCATAAATATTTTACAATTTTTTTATTTGAAAAAATGGTTTCTAAATTTAACATAATATCTACCAGTATCCTACGAAGTATCTCGAGTGAACTGCTTCCATCCCCAACTGACCAAATTTTCAAATTTTTTTTACTGAAAGGGGCCAATAAAAATTTGGACCCCTCGTAAAATAAATCCTGACCACGTGCCTGGTATAAAATATAACAAATTATTATAGGAAATACAATATAGCATTGTTTGTCGACCTGTATGTACCTATCGATAGATATCGAATATCGATTTAAGTTGGATACATGTCGTATTAACATAGATTATAGTGCTATAGCAGAAAAGTCAAATCGGCTATTGTATTTCTTACCTGCTTAGTCTACTATTTTTCGGGACGTAAGTAGTATGTAGCCACTAGTACATACTTATGAGAGCTATTAGTGAATTTGTAATCGATTGTTTTAACATTAATTAATATTCATAGTTAGATATCTTGTAAATAGAAACTGGGAAATCTATCATGCTCGTATTTTTTCTAACGTCAATCATTACCAGTATCAATATTTATTAGTTTTATCTGTTTTGTTAGTTGTAGGTTAATGTATAAGAAAAATAAAATAAACGACAACAACATAATAACTTATTATATACCTATTTATTATTGGATGAAACGAAATTATTTTTTTATTTAATTTAAGTAAATTTATAATATTAACAATAACTCATGTTTATAAAACTAAATTGAAAATAAATAAACTAAAAATAGTTTTAATTTTAATTATTTATTATTAACTTTTTATATAATTAATTTTTGTATCATACTGTAGGAATTAATTAAATGAATAAAAGTATATAATATGGTAAATAATATTTTTATGTCTTATGTGTGTGTTTTTATGGGATTACTCCAAAATTACTATATATTTTATGGATATTTGGTTTTTGCTAAAAAAAACCGCACCAAAACAGACACCCTAAAATATTTTAGATCCGTATTATATATATATATATATATAATATTGTGTAACTTTGTATGTTATAGGTTGAAAAATTGTTTTTAAATTGTTCATGAAATTATAGTTTGTTGTTTAAAACACACGAGTGCTCGATTAAAACACTTTTTATCACGTTAGCAGAGTGGGATTTTTTAGTACAATATTGTACAATTTTACTATCCAAAATATGTTTTAGAAATAAAATAATAATTTCAATAATATTAGCTAATATAAATTGTAATACTTACCGTTAATTGGCTTTTGATCTAAATTTAAGTAAATAAAAATATTATTAATTTTTGGTATATATTTAAAAATAAAAAGTAAATATTTAAGAATATTTAAACGATTTATGCTGGGTTGCATAAACGTTCACTATAGATATATAATGAATGATTAGCGCTTTTATTCATTAAACGATTACTAAATTTTGTATGCCCTTAAACAAGCTCACTAAACTAATGGTCCGATTTCGGCTCACCAAACATTTAAACATAAATTTATCCATAGAGGAATAATACAATTTATGGTTTTATCGTAGCTACTATATTTACTATTTAGATAGGTACATCCAGAATAATCTATGACCTCGGGTACATCACTAATTTTACAAGATTTACCTATAGTTATATTAAAATATTTTTAACATAATTAAAACGTAATTACAAGTACATAATTAACCTTCAGCTATTAGTTATAACATAATGATATAATTTTGGATAATTTAGATTTATCAGATTCTGATGATGAGTTTGTCTTGGATGTATTATTTCATATGACAAGGCCAAGATTATTTCGAGATAGGTCTAATATTCTTGAGGAGTTTGATGACTATGACTTCAAATGCCATTTTAAGTATATTTTTCATTAATTCATCGATAGGTACCTACCTACATCCTATATTATATATATTTCCGAAATAATCAATTTACAAATACAAACTTGTATAGCAATGTCCGTTTATTTGGAGGAGGAATAGGTAGTAACATTTATCGTACTTACAACTTCCTTTTCATACCTTAAATCCTTATCATATTCCTTTATACAGGATTTAGTGTTTAACATGTTATCTTCAATTATACACTATTATACACCTTTTGAAATTAATCCTTAGACACCCTTTGATGTTTACACATAATCTTTAAGTAATATAATAAAAGTAATGATTACCCATTAATAATATTCATTATTTATACTATTATAATTCATCTTGTGGCATAGTAATAGTACTATCGTCCCTCTAGATTGGGAGCTACCACATTAGCCCTTTCAGTGCTCCCGGACTCAAGATTTGGTCCTTCAGATTCACATCCTATAACCGAATATCAAATGAATTAGACTATAACCCAAAATTTATGCACAATAACAAAGTAAACATCGTATTACTCAAAGATAAGTATATTGCAAATGAAATTCAACTGCACACAATTGACTAAAATCAATTGTTTAAACTTATAAATATTTTTGTATTACCATTTAGCAAATCCTTTCATTCCTGCTCCTATCTAATGAATATCCATCCGTCCTTACTTCTCCATATTTTAATTAATTAATAAAGCCTCACATACTTAATGTTCTGTTTTAATTTACATAAAATAGTACATCATAAAATAACCTATAATTTATTGAATATTGATATAATTTATTATTATATTATAGTAATAATATTTCCTATATATATATTATGAATTATTTTTATAATTTTATTTTCCTTTACTTGAATGGAATATTAAAAGTATTTTTGGGTTTCAGTCTAGATTACCAAGTCGAGAGGTCCGTAGAACCTCGAATGTAACGACCAAAGCTGGTAGGCGAAGGGAGCGGTGATTCTCGCGTAGCGAGGGTTTCCTCGTTAGGTCACTGGTCTATCCAAAGGGTAAGGGTAGTATTTACTTATGCCTATCTACTCAACGTAGTTTTTACAAAAAATCGTGGGATATATTCGATTTAATTTACTACGATCACGAACGTAGCGAGTAGGTATATTCGTATTAGTATATTCGATTTATTTGGTCTTGGAAACTCACTCCTTTAATGGATGAAGTCCTACCTCGTTGATAGAAAAGAGTTTATTAAAATGATTGATACATTATCTATTATGTCTGATATCCCATCAGGTGTTCTGTAATAAGGGCATTTTAGTCCTCTTCTCTTCATTCTATTTGTAAATTCTATTACCAAATGGATTATTAACGCTCAGTTTCTTTTATTTGCTGACAACATAAACATTTTACTGAGAATTGATACTTCTGACAGCTTCCTCACCTTCCAAAACTAATTGGAAATCTTCCTTACGTGGGAATGCCATTTAAGTTTATCTCTAAAATTAGACAAATTCAATGTCATGACATAAACCAGATGTCATAAAACCTCATCCTTCACCAATACAACCTACATGGTACCACAATATAACGTGTGTTTCTTTTTAAGGATCTTGTGATATATTTTTTTCCGTAATTGAGTTATGAGCATCACATAAATGTGACAACTTCCAGAGCCATTGAGTTCCTAGTTTTTTTTTATGCGTAGCACTATGTCTTTTTCATCTGTACCGTTTCTCTGTTTTATATTTTTTGCGCTAGTTCAATCAGTTCTTAAGTACCGTGTGATAATTTGGCATCCTTAATTGGTCAAGGACGCGTTAAAATGAATATATTTTTTACTTGTCCGCGTATATTAAATATAGAGAAATATATGAGATATATATATATATATATATATATATATATAGATAAATTTATGAGATCACTCTCAACACTACTACTCTCTTATCCGTGACTTTTAATTTACCAACTCTTTCCTCACGTCGTACTGAAGTCGATCGTTGCTTTCTCACCCCCCTTCTTGATGGCTCCTTGGATACACCTGATATTTTATGAAAAGTTTCATTCTATGTTCCGACTTATCACAAGGCTATACCCTCTTTCACATTCTTCTGCACTCCACATGCTATGGTTAAAACCACCTAATTCACTGATAGTTGAATATTATGCATTATAGCAAAGTTTTAGTATAAATACCGTTTCCTCCTTTGTTCTATAATCCTATTAATTTATTAAGTATGTTGTAATCTTATATGTTGCACTATACATATTTTTTTTATATTTCTTTAGTTATACCTATTTCATATTACTTATAAAATCTGTAATATTATATTATCTGTACCATTGTTTTACCATTTTATTAATTTTGTCAAAACTACTCGTTTGGACGTCAATTTTAATAAATAATTAAATAAATGTATACATCCAGGTTTTCCTACTTAAAAAGTTTTTCACTTACAAAGAGTTGCTCAGGGTAGGTACTCAAGTTAGTTGTAAATAAAATATCATAACATTTTTAGTATAAATAATTTATTACCATTTTCCTGTACTAATAGAGCATTGGTTTTCCCTAAAAATGTATAATATTAATTTTATAAAAAATATTTTAAATTAATATATATATAATATAGTATAAAAAAATTATAAATTGTAAATTATTAATATAATATGGTGATTCATCCTACGTTAATGTCTCGTGTAACCATAATGGCTGGTTTAAATCAGCGGTCCGCGGACACATCCGCGGTAATATATTTGATGCCATCAATTAAAAGATCAAACCACAAAATGTATAAAATCGAATGAACACCTACCGGGGAAACAAACATAAGATGCCCATTGTTGAGATTACCGAATGCACATGCCCATAACAGACTTACCTACTATGTGGTGTTGTTATTGTGAGTCACTGTATTTTTTTTATACCTTTGTTACCTATATTGTTATTAATTTGTTATTATTTTATTTTGTTTTCTACTTCAATTCATGTTACCAAATATTTATATTTATATTTTCTTTACTACAAGTAAACCATTATTTTATTATTAATTCTACCTATCATAGTTTTTTTTTTTTTTAATTTATGTTACTCATTTTTTTAAACATTTATTTTATCCATTCTTGATTACTTGATATATTAATTTTATTAATCATTCACTTCATTATATTTCATACTTCATTTATTAATCTCTCTAAATATTTTTTCCATTTATTTTTCACTTTTTTATCCTTCGTTAACACACTTCTATCCTCATATTTTATACACCAAATATTTCTAATATTCTCAGAATGTTTTTTCTCTTCCGTTAACCATCCTGTACACTCCTTTTTTCTTTGTTTTGTTCCTAACATTTCATATAATTTATCATATTTCTCTAATTTATTTTACTCACGAAATTATAAACTCAACGATGGTTTTGTTATAACAAGAAAAAAATAACAACAATTTGAAAACATTAATATCGTTTCTACGTTTCTAAATAAATCTTTAAAAAAGTCTGAAATGTGTAGGCTATGTATAAAATAAAATAAAGTATATAAATATACATACATTAATACTTATGACTATTTATAGTGTTATATTATAGATCCGATGTCGCAATATTATATGAATAAAAGATGACAAGTTAGTTGTTAAAATAAACACGCAAAATAAAAGTGTATAATATTGGACTATGGATATATAAATATAATATAATATATCAAATTTGACTGGCCTGCACAGAATGCTGAGTAAAAAATTGCTGGCAGTAAAAGGTAAAGAATATCATACATTTAAAAAAATTACAAAAATACATAAAATAATACATTTTACATATCAAATATATATATCATTTTACGTTTTATTTATATGTTAAAAATATTGTTACTTTATTATTACTATTACTTTGATTAAATTGTTATTTGCGATTAAACTATGTATCGATAAAAAAAATTTTTATCAGTATTTTTTTTCGATTACCGAACATGTATCAATGAATATGAGATAAATCATATTTTAATTTTAGTACTAGGAAAGTACTAGGTACTAGATGAAGATAGGGTCGGTAAATAAAATTTTTATTATAGCCGAAAATATTGAATGCATGCATAAATATAAATTTACATGTTAACTTACAGTCGTTTTTGTAATCAAAGCCATCATTCATGAGATCCGCTGTTAATAATCAATTTTGTATGTTAATAATTAATTTATTATTAATTGTATTTATCAATAATTATATTATTTATCAGTATTATTAACGTCAAATTATTATGCGTATTAACAATATTTTATTAACTATTATGAGTTAGAGTATGAATTTGGAATCAAAAAATTCTTGATTTAAAATTTGTTCTATATGTAATATTTTTATAAGAATTTTTTTTTATTACAGTGGTATTCATAAGATAATTGAAAGCGGAGATTCACATATGTAACATAGCCAATTAAATATTTAATATTTTACAAAATATGATCAAAATTTAATATGCAATCCACATTTGATTGACATTCTCATATTTTCAATTTTGTTTCTTGAAGTCTCACTAAAACTAACTTATTAATTTTAGATTATATCTACGACAAGAC
Organism: Pemphigus obesinymphae; assembly: GCA_025469235.1. Lineage (NCBI taxonomy): Eukaryota > Metazoa > Arthropoda > Insecta > Hemiptera > Aphididae > Pemphigus > Pemphigus obesinymphae. The sequence goes on from JAIPRL010006247.1 coordinate 26,389, forward strand.
AATTTTATCAATGATAAACATGCTGACGTGAGCCATTATTGGTCGGGTGATAACGCATGAGACGGCATGACCATATAATTGGGTTTGCGTTGATCAAGATAGAAGACGCGTCACGTATACTACAATAAAAATAATTTTACTATAGATTGCCTTGTTCTTTAAATAGTTTATATTACATAATAGTTCAATTTTTACATTTTATATCAACAAAAATTTGGTGTGCATTTAAAATATTTAATAGTTTGTTATTACATTTAAAATTTAATTCACTTTTTTACAATTGTGTTATATCATATTAGTATTAACGTGAATATATTCGTTCTAGTCCAGTGGCGTGGCGTGGGTATAAGCAGTGTAAGCATTGCTTACATTGGAACTTTGAAAACATTTAGGTGTTTTCAAGTTCTAACTGTATAATATTAGGTACCTATATAATTTATATAAATAATTTTTAATTTTTGTATCTACAATACAACTAATAGTTTCTAATATAATATTCTTATTCAGTTTCTTTATCGATAAAATATCGACCAAGTAAAAATATTTTAAATATAGATTAAATTTATTTTTAAAATCGCGGACTATTGTTAGATGTACTATTGGACCGAGATATTGAACACAAATTACACAATAATAATACGTCATAGGCCATAGCGGTAGCTGCAGCTATATGTAGCCATAGAAAAGCACACCACCTGTTATAGCTACCCGTGCCGGTACTCGTGTAAGCGATTTTGATACCCCTTCCTATAACTATAACGTTAAGTCTAATGATATAAAATTCAATTGTAGAGTGGAGCACTGGAGGGTATGTTTTCGTGTGTAAGCGTTATTGAAATTCACTACAACTACGTCATAACAAGTTTATAAAAATCTTTTAAAGCACGGACGTTATAATATTAAGTGATCTACTGCCAACTTGATAATTTTAATAAAATATACAAAAAAAAACATTGTAATTTATTTACTGTTGCGACGGAATCCATGCTTTTCATGTAGTTCAAACTTTAAAATGTAAACCAACTAGCAGCTTATACTATATAATAATATAGGTTATATAATAATATAGATTATTTAATTGTATTTACGTACATGAGTACTGTTTGTTATTTTTCTGTTTACATCATTTACACTAATTTATCAGTATACATAAGTTTTTAAAGTGCTTTTTTTATTTTATTATAAATTTGTAACCTACATCGTATAAGTATGCAAGAAAATGAAATGACAATTTGTGTTTGTGGGAAAAAAAGAAAAAAATATGTCCAATTACAATTATTGGCTTTTACACATTTCAACTTGTTCGGTATTAAAGTCAAAATCGACGAATCGTAGTATAAGTAGCTATTTTTCAATACCAAAACGTATATTTAATGCAGTCTATTTTAAAAAATGCTGAAGCCTGGGATTCTGAAACACTAACTTGCGCTAAAGGATTTTGTTTAACCCTAAAAGATTTTGATTTTAACTTTTTCTTTATTGTTTTTTATAAAATACTACCCCTGCAAGATTTCTTTTTGATGTATTACAAAAAAAAAATATTTGATATTGGATATTGCATAAATAAAATTGAAAATTTAAAAAAACAACTTAATGGTTATAGGCAAGAATTTGATAATGTATGGGACAAAATTACTGAATTTGAAAAGAAAATTGGAAACCCTTCAAAGTATAAAAGATGTAGGCATATGCTTGATAATGTTACTGGCAATAAAAAATGGTATTATAGATGTTTGTTTTATCAAATTATAGACACTATTTTAGTGAAAACATATAAAAGATTTTTTGAGATTAATAATTTAAAATTTATTGCTTTACTAGATTTTTCAAAATTTTCATTGTATGATGCACAATTTCCTCTTGAGTTGTATAATGGTTTAAAATTATTGTATGGGGAATATTT